>JAOBYE010712558.1:0-11042 GCA_025403585.1 Parazoanthus swiftii
TTTCTTTCTTTCTTTCTTTCTTTCTTTCTTTCTTTCTTTCTTTCTTTCTTTCTTTCTTTCTTTCTTTCTTTCCTTCTGTCTGTCTGTCTGTCTGTCTGTCTGTCTGTCTGTCTGTTTGCATTGCAAAACGCATTTTTGTGCCAACGGCAAATAACTGGCATAAATTTGATCAAAAAATAGGATCCCCCATACGTTTCACTACTAACTTGACAATTTGAAGGTCTAGCTGACGTTGGGCTAAGGCTCCGGCTCTCTTGGAGCTCCTCATTGGACCGCAGAGTTTCGGTTCCTTCTGGGAGTCTGCGTCTAAGTTCGGCGACCTGTAACAAAACAAGAAAGCAGCGTCTTATTGACACCTTTGCTGCTTCGACTGCAGTCAACATTGAGGGTTGTAGAAAAATTAACGGTCTTGCGTCATCCGTGTAACCCTCAGGTACATTAAGGCATGGCTCAAATGTGACAAATTCAATTAAATGGAAAGTGATTGTTAAAATCCAGGACTTAAATTTGTGCACAGAAATCATATATGACATGGTTTTCACATTGGTCTTAACTGATAGATTGAGTTACCTGACCCAGGATAAGAAATTGCGTTAATTGGTTGGTTTTTCTAGTGCTAATCTAGCAAATCGATTGGGGTTTCGAACCAACGACCAACCGACCCCTCCCCTAAACCTAAGCCTAACCCCTACCTTGACTGCGGCCCTAACCGGAATTGGGAAGGGGGGTGGTACGTGGGTATTTGCCCAGAAATACTTCTGATACTAAGTGCGAGCTTAAACAATCAATTTGCTCCCAAGAGAAATTTTGAAAATTAGTTTGACTAAAAACGTATCTCCTGGATTTTAAAATGCCATTTGAAACAAAATGAAAGTGTCTAAACTATAATAAGTTTTTCCAGTTTTTCTCAGACTCGGGGCAATTTACTGAGCTTGACATACTTGACACATGAGCTGGGGAAAAAGCAGGGGAGGGGCACGGGCTCCCCCGCCCTCCCCTTGCTAGGGCCTTGCATATGCTAGTATTAGCAATCAATAAACTAAAACTGAACTGAGAACTCTGTCGGATGGGAAAGGTTCTTGTCTCATTTTGATAGCGTCATGAAGCTGCTCTCAGTGTCAGAATTTCACAGTCCTGACAAGTTGTTGATTGATGACATCATCATCATTTCAAAACAAAAGTTGTTTTGTTAAACTATATTATGTACTCTTGACCATTAAGTTTGGTTATAACAGTAAAAAACAATTATATTAATTAAGTTTCACCTTTTCATTCGAGCCGCTTCGTTCATCCGAACCGCTTTGTCTACGTAAGATCGGACCTCGCCATCCTTTATGGTTTTTGTCGTATACAGAGCGCTTCTTCTCCTTCTGAGGACAAATCGAAAAATCAGATTCAAGACGCCATTTTCTTTACGCCAGACGTCCTTTTACACCTTTTAGTTAGCCTAACTAATAAAAACAAGATGCGATGCAAAAGCACAGGCAAGCCTCGAGCCAACCACGGTTTATAAAACTGTGTATACATATATGCTGGTGTTTTAGCCCTCCTTGCAGTGTTTGTTTTTGAAACTCGCGGTGTGTATACATCACAACATAATGTAAAAAAAGCCTGTGCCTGAACTAGTGACTTGAAATATGTAATACTTCTACATCAAGTTTTTTGAGAAAGGGACAGAAAGTTCTTTACTTTGTATAAGCGACGAAGTCATATGATTAACGTGATGAGCAGTGCTACCGGGGGCTCGCTTACGGCAGTTACGGTTATATGGAAACAAGACCTTATTTCTCTAGTAATGATTATAACGGCCAACCCTCTCCCATTTAAGCCCCAGTCAAAAAATCCCTAAAACAAATACGCACCAAGAGTCACGGGGTGCATTAGTTAGACAGAGCATTCGAGGCTATATGCATGTATTCATCTTAACGTGATTTAGTTTTCTCCAAAAGACAGAAATATTACTTTGCATTAAATCCTATGGCGCACGCAGCCCACACGCCTGCAATTTGTTTTGACTTTAAAAATAAAAAAAGAAAAGATTTTTAACTAGGAAACTTTGCGAATAAAGTTTTATTAAATCATTTTAAGATCTTAAAATTTTAAACACCCTATCAAAACTACTATAAATAAAGCATAATGAAGCTTTTGTTTTGTTTTCCGTCTTTAGACTGCATGGGCAATGACATTTTAATGATCTTCGCTGTAATATAACAGCACACGTGTATTAACAAAAACGGAGCCAAAAGTCAAACCTCCTTGAAGAACCTACCAGTGACATGCCCTTAAAACTACACTAACAATGGTACGAAGTGCGACTTTAGAAGTTCGGTCCAGGGAAGCAACCCCAGTCCACCATAGGAGCCAGTTTGGGTTTTCCTTGGCCTGAAAATATGTTTTGGCAGAGAAAAAAATCTAGAAAGTTTGATATAGAGAGACGAAAACGAAAAGCTAAAAGTTACCAACTGGTTTGAGTACAGTGTGGTTCCTTGGAAAACCAAACGTGACGAAACCAAAGGTTCCGGGTGCAGAACCGACCCTGTTGAGTTCCAGCTTTTATGCTTAAGAAATCAAAACTGCGTTTCTTCTGATAAATTCTTAACGATTTTAACTAAGAAATCAGTATATCTGGTTAGTTGCTGGTGATTATAAAATGTATTAAATTATTCTAATAATTAAGCACGAAATACGACCTCAAGGGCCGTGTTGTTTAACTTTGCGGAGAGTTGTGCATTCTGACAGCCTTTGATTTTCTCGTCTCGCAAATACTCGAAGAGAGGAACATTGATCAGTATTGCACAACTGCTACAATTGTTCGCCGATCACACACAGATGCAATTTTTCTTATTTTCAGTTTTCTTGGTCTTGTGTAGCGCTCTGAGGCTAGAATAACCGATATTTGGAAACGTACTGTTTTTGATTGCATATTCTAACACAACCGGCTAACGCTTTCTTAGAACGTAATAGTGAGTATTTTTCGTTGACTTTCGTTTACGATAACTCGACGACTGAAGATTATGCAGGCACTACAAAAATCTTCCAAAGTAACTCTCTTACTGGTAACTGCAAGGCCTTTTGTCGTTAAAATACTCCATTTTTTTACCAAATTCAACTTGTTCTTCCTGATACAAATTATTTTTACCTCACACAGAAATCTCGCGTAAAACGAGTATAAAAACAGCCAACACAATATATGACATGACATTAAGACGATTAGGGGTAAAAGACAAGAAACAGTTATAACGTAAGTCCCAAAAACTTACGGTCTACTCGCGTAATGTCGACTGTTTTTCACATTGAAGTGTACGTGTCATAAATCTTTGGCCGGCTTGCCAGTGAGGCCAACTCAGAACCTGTCATGTGGGCGTTTTACTTTATCCCAGCACACAGACTGGCTTAGTAGGCCGGATGAACTGATTAACTTTGTATGAACGCATAAAACTCGTGCTTTTCCGCTAGACTTTTGGTCGCAGAATAGCAAGTAAGTTCTGCATATTGGTATACGTGTTCCAAACGCTCACGTCTTGAACGGACAAAAGACAGCCGCCGTTTCTCGCTCGGTTTAATTATCAAAATAAGTTGCCAGATAATGTTAGTATGAACTGAACTAAAAGACCAAATAATTCAAGTGTACGATGGAGGCAAAAACATGCCGATATATATTTGTTCGGTAACAAAATATTTTGGTTTAGAGAAATATGTTTATAATTGCTGCACATACATAATTTCTAGTTTTGCAGTATCTTCCAGTTATTGATTATAAAGTAGGATTTGTGAAAGATAGGAAAATGTTAGTTCTCGTTCAACTTACCACTGCTGCCATTATCTTCTTGCTTATGGTTGAGTCAAATTTGTCAGGGAACTGCTGAAATTAGTAGCAGCAGAAGGATGGCCACTTGTCGCTACGCTTCGTCTTGTACAATATCTGATTGCTTTATCATCAGCGTCCCATGGCAACTAATCAACAAGTTTTCCAGTGAGAAACTTGAACTGTTTCATAAGGCGAGCCAAGTTTGCATAATTAATCTAATTTGGTAATGCATTGCCCCGTCTCAAGAAGGGCAACATTAAAACTACAAAGTTTACCACGTTTAACAGAGTTTTGAGATCTGATCTCGTATTGCCACAAAGAACGAGAAAGATCCTGCTCGCAAGGTAGTGACATGCAGTGATTAATAACCGTATGACAAATTTATTGCTGTCGAAGGGAGAGAGGCAGCGAAATATATTCCTGTCATCATTGATGATTTTTGTCCCGGATCCACTAACCCGAACGAATTGTGGGTATATTTGACGCCACCTGCGCTAGGGTTTGTGGGTTTGATGGACGGCGTCCTTTACTGCACGTCCTTCGATCGATCTTGCAGGAGTCAAATTCGCATCATTAAAGAGGGAAATACGTAAGATTCATGGCACGTAGCCAAGCATTTGCTTGCAGTAGTGCTCATCAGGGAGTTGATTGCTTTAGTAACAAGTCTCGAGGTCGACAACTTATACCTATCAGCTTCGCAAGTTTGTTTTTCAATCGCGCAGAAATAAATGGCGTGACCACGTGGAATTCGCATATGAAAAACGTACCAATCGATACAGCTATAAACCAAGAACGGGCAAAACTTGCACAACGACGTGGGTAGTTCTAGTTATAAATTTCTATCAAGCCTCTATCCGGCAACTGCAGGTCGGTTTTAAAGTCCTTCCTCCAAAATAGAAGTGAACATAGACTCCCTTTAAAATTTTTCCCACTTGTTGACCGTAAAACCCCAAAAATGAAATGTAAAATTAAGAGTTGCCCTTAATTTTCAATGACCTACGACCAGTCACGTTTAATTGCCATTTCTGCGAATCATACCAGCGTGGAAAACGTTTCTTAACACTTAGACCTGTAGGCCTCAACGTTTCTGGCGGGACGGGGTCATTTGATCCCCCCGCCACAATTTTCGAAACTGTTACAGACAAATGCTTGCAATTTGGCATGCAAACAGCTTTAGACTTGCATATTACTTTCCATGACAACGACAAAGGTTTAATTAATAACTGTTGCTATGACAACAGTCATTGGACAACATTTCGCCATCTTGGACGCCATCTAGGATTTTTCGAAAGTTCTATTTTTGGCAAATTTGCAGTAAATTTCCTTGCGTTTATTAAAATAAATCTATTTACAGGCTCAAATTCTAATATAGTCAAAAAGAAAATGATTTAATTGAAAATAATAAAAATTTTGTGAAAAAATTTCTATTGTTTTATTCAGACTTCGATTTGCCTAATTAATTTTGCATATATTATAAGTGATGACGTCATCCAATTAACGTCAAAAATGTGTTCTTAATTGGGCTATTGGGCTACGATACTGCAAGTTTCATGTCAATTGCTGCAAAGCTTCAGATTTTAGGTTCGAAAAGCCTGGGGGGATCCGTGGGATCGTACACAGTTAGAATATGACGGTGGTGCAACAGTAATATATAATAGTAACATTATTGCCACAGACAGTGATGTTGACACTGCTGCAACAGCGATGGATTTTATAAGTGACGGAAGTGTAACAAAGATGACATGGCTTTTACTGTTACAGCGATGGCAATTACAGCGCTGTAACAGCAGCAACACTGTAATCGCTGTGACAGTGATGGTATTGACAGTGATGTGACGGCAATGGAAGTATTAGTGTTGCGATAGCGATGTACAACGCGCTGTAATAACGAGGTAAGGTAAATGTGCTATAACAGCCGTGCGAACTGACAGCGCTGTGACAGCGATGTTGATTTGAAATGCAATCAGTTTTGCCACAGTAATTAATCGGTATGGTAGAAGATAAATACTGTGCGGATCTTCAATGGCTATTCCATGCTGAATTAATATGCATTGGGAACTTGGTGGTAGAAATTTCAGTTTATTAAAAAATGTGGATAGATCTTTTGAGTTGTAAAAGAGGACGGATTTTTTGCTCCGGTTATTTTGTTTGGTTTATTTTTTGCTTCAAAGCTTGTTTCCAATGTCGTGGAGTTGCACTTAGAATTCCGTCGTAGTTCATGAAATTAGTTCTTTTCAATGATTCAAATGATAGAAACTATTTATTTTCGTCCATCAAGTGTCTGATTTTTGAGAAGCCTTATGAACACCATTTCTCGAAGAAAAAGGATTTTTATTATTTTGAATGCATCTGTTGTTCCATATGACTTCCTTTGCAATGACTGTAACATTTAGCCCCAACTTTACATTATTGGAAATCTCTTGCCAAAATTGTATCATTTTGGTATAAAACGTTGGTAGGATGTTCGTGTTCGGTAGTTTGATTGTTACAGCAGCATGCCGCCCTATTGGTCAAACTTTTCCAAAGGAATTAATTTCCATTTGGAATCAGGCTTATCTAAGAATCTTTTGAATCTTTTGTCAATTGCTGTAAAATCAGGTGTGTTGGGTCCTTCTTCTCGTTTTTCACCAATCAGATTAGCTTTCTTGATTTTTAGAGGCTTATCATTCCAAACAAAATTTAAAACTAAACTATTTACTTTTTGTGCAAAGCCCTCTGGTAAACAGCCTCACCGATGCTACATGTATCAGCTTTGCAAGAGCAAGGTTTTTTTTATAACTGTTATCTTTTCAATCAACATTAGTCTCTCAATCTCCAAATTTTAAAAGCTTTTCCAGCTTGATAAGTTTCTCTTCGAAATCGAACTATCAGATTTTGTGTTGTACAAAAGGTAGGTCCCTAAGCCTAGAATCGGTTTTTTAGGCCATTTGAAATCAAAGAGGTTTTTTCTTACAAATGGCTCCAGATTGAACACAAGAAATTGAAATCTTTACTTCTCTGTGCCGAGCATACAGGCCTAAATGACCTTCTAAATAATTACACTGGGCAAGGACATTGTTCTTACCTGCAATCACAACTGTGATCCTTTGTTTGCAAACCTAAAAGGTGATGTCCTACGCTCCTTCTGGGACTAAGTTATTGTCACTCAGTTGATAACACAGCCCACTAGAGGAACACGAACATCGTCAACACTAGTTGACGTCATCCTTGTATCAAATCCAGCCGTTGTAAAGTCAAGTGGAGTTCTCGGTCTCACAATCAGCGACAACTTCAAACGCAGTTTAAACAGTCCTTGAATTAAAAGTCCCTAAATCAGCTGCAAATAAATTAACTAGAAGCTTTTTAAAAGACTTACAAAGCAGAGAAAACTTCAGTCTATATGTCTCAAGTCCCTTGGGGCGCAGTAAACTCTATGGATTACGTTGAAAACAAATTAGATGCCTTTAACGATTTGTTCCTCATGTGTCTCGCAGATCGTGCTCCTATCAAAACCATCAAGCTTAAACACAGGCCATACCCATTCACTACCAGACAAATAAAGCAGAATATACCAAGTAAAAGAGGCCTTACAACCGTCCGAGTGGGAGCACTACACCAAAGAAATCACTTCAAACAGAAACAACAGTGGATCAATTTGGAAAACAATTCGCCGTGCCATGCCAGCAAATTTGATCCAACCTTCTCATTATACTAAAGACACAACCATCCCAGCTAACCGGTTCAATGCGTTCTTCACTTCTGTTGGTGAACGAGCTGTCATCGCTTTAAGACAACTGGCAGTGACCACAGCCTTAATATTCCGCACGAGATATCACCAGTTCCGATGTCGCTTCCGGATAACTGGTTGTTCCGCTTTACATCAGTGTCCTGTGAAGATGTAAGTAAAGTTATAACGGCAATGCCCTCAAACAAATCCCCAGGTCATGACAAACTGTCAATGTCAGTGATAATAAGACTGCATTCCGCATGTAAGTTCAAATACTAAACACCATAACAGGCCTTGTAAATTCATCATTTGAAAGCTGTACCTTTCCAAAAATCGAAGTAGTACCTTACCCAAAGGAGGGCGATCATGAAGTGGCTAATGACAACCGATCAGACAAACTACCTTGAAGAAAATATAAGACTTACTGTACTTCTCACCAGAACTATCGGAAACAAGAAAATGCACTGTACTGAAACACTTAGCCTGCTCGTAACAGATCACATTTTTAGGGCTATTGATAACAAGAAGAGTACTGCCGTAGTGCTAGTTGACCTCAGTAAAACTGCTAAAACATTCGATATAGTATATACCACTCCATACGGCTTAATAAACTACAGAATCTTGGCGTTTCTGGTACTGCACTAGCGGGATTCCAAAGTTATCAGAAATCAGTGCACTCGCATGGGATCTTCACTTTTGTCCCCCTTACCGGCAAAACACGCATGGGGCCGATGCCCATGGGTTCTATTCTAAGCCTTCAACGTTTTACTTTATGCATGCGCGACCTCCCGGAAATAGTCAAAAATTGCAAAATCGAGCCTTTTGTCGATGATATCAAACTTTTCCTCTCATTCACCGCTGTGGACATTGAAGTTTGCCCCTTGCAAATGAGCGAAGAACTGCGACGTGCTGCAGCGTAGTGCAGTGTTAACAAAATCCAAATAAATCCAGACAAAACCAAGTTAACTTTGTTTCGAGTGATGAGACTCTGGGTTATCCGATTCCTCTATACTTTTTATGGGGAAGGACCTGGTCATGGTACACGCTTCGTCTTTTCAACACATTTTAGGTATCCTACTGATGATCAATTCCTGATTTGCCTTTTATTTCAGCGACATATATAATAGTTGTCTGTGGAGTTTCAATTTGCAAAAACCTCGGAGTAATATTTGACTCTAACCGCATCCAGTCACTAACCTCCGCCTTGCATGCGCGCCACCTTATGCTAAATCAACAGAGTACGCTATTTCTTTGATCGAAACACCTTACTGATAATCTTAAATTCTTTAGTGTTTAGCAAACATTTTTACCTTTATGTACTATTTGGTCTGGAACTGCACAACAAAACATTCGAAAGCTTCAGCTAGTGCAAAACTTTGCAGCAAGAATATTAACAGGTGTAAAGAAATTCGACCATGTTTCACACGACATTCAAGAACTGGGGTGGACGCCGACTGAGAAAAATCTGTGCTACCGTGATGCGTTAATGATGCACAACTGCAAGAAACCTTTCAGCGCCTGACAACCTTTGTACTAAACTGTCAGTAAGATCAGATTTTATCGCTGCCGGCAACACAAGGCAGTGTAATGACGTTTAAAGAGATTGCTCGACTCAGGACCTCCACTGCGCAGCGGCCATTCTATCATCAAGCAATAAAAATTGGAACTCGTTCAACGATCGAACGAAAAATAGCAAAACCCTACAACATGTAAGCAAGCCGCGAAGGCAGAGATTTTATTGTGATTATAACTTGTTTATTTGTTTTAAATATTTTATTTGAGCCATTGTAAATTAGCTTTCAAACCGATACTAATTGAAAGGGTTTGTACTGATTAACGGTTATGAATATATTTTTTTAGCTGAAGAGTAACGTGTGCCGTCCATAGGTTTTAGAGCAGAGCAGCTGAAACAGTAACAAAGGCTTTGGCGATGAATTTCTATTAAAACTTGACGTATTGTGCAAAATGAAGAGAGTCTTCCGAAAGGTTATGCTAACTAAGTATTTGAATGGACAATCATAAACGAATGTCGCTTTAATAAAGTGGAGAAGAATGTCGCTTTATTTAAAATGTTTCAATCGGATTAGCATTCTCCGTTCTTTCGCAACCTTTTCTAAAATACGGTCCGCAAAGCGCACAGGACGTCAGAGCAAGAGAACCTGCTTCGGTTGCGTGGTATAGGTAAGTATCTTTCTTTATTTCACCAAATACATTTATCAGTTGTCTATGTTTAGCAGGTCATGCTTGAATTTCCCAATTCTGCTTCACCCTTCGCCATTTGTTGTAGAGTTGGTTTGTTCTCACGAAATGTTCGCTCCATTTCTTCCACTTCTTTCCAAACTTTAATTTATGATTTTCCAGGCTTGTCAGTAATTTACCTTCAAAATCAATCGGTCAAACTGTAATTTCCTTTTAACACGCGCAAACTTTTCAGCTTGCTATGAGATGAGATGAAGTCCAATATTTTTCGGAACCCTGACACGATATGGCAAACTTTCTAGGTCTGTAAAATTTCTACACTTTTTATACATACACTCTGTACAAACACCTTAAAATAAAGACGCTTAATTATTTTTTAGAAGCTATGCAAAAACAGTTACAGATACTATTTTCACACGTCAACAAAATTATAGAGTTTAAACGATAGGTTCAGTAAAGCTGTGCTTTTAACAAGATTCATGCAGGTGTCGACACCAAACTAAAGTATTATTCGAGGTTTTGTTGTCGAAAAGATACTTCGTTTCTAAGTTACAGTATCTTCAATTTTGTGATATTCTGACTCAGTATATCTCTTCTATGTCATGAAAACCCATTTGAACTAAAAGATAACTAAAGACAACGTTTTTTAAATTTAAAACAAACATTTTAACTGGAAAATCAACTTAAATTTGTAAATCATGTTTTGGCAGCCACCTGCCACACACATACAATTTCAATAATAGTTTTGGAATTATTTGTGTCCTTGTTTATTTTTACACTAAATTGCTTCAACATTTTTGTCATTTTTTTACCATTCTGTACGGAACGTTATAAAAAAAATGTTTCATACCAGTTTTCCTTTTACCTTTTAAGGTTTTGTGTGAAAACGATCTGTACTATTTATCTTTTTTAAAATAAAAACCTGGTTTTGTAAAAGAGTTGACACAGACAAGAAAAACGACATTTACACAGCTTTTCAGCTGATCACTACGGGACCTTCAAAACAACTTTTGTGTCTGGAGTTTGGTTTTGGGCCTCCGCCGATCAAACAACAGATTTACTGACGGAATTTAAAGACAAATGTAATCAAACCAAGATGAAAAAACACAGTTACAAAATACACATTTGAGTTTCTGTTTCAGTTCTGTCTATGTCCATAAACGAATATAACCATAGTTTTCATTGCTGAAATAAGCAAAAGAACAAAACGTTTAAGATAAAATGAGCCAATGAGAATAGCTATGGAATAAACATAAGCTTGAAACAAGCACAAGTTTAAGAGAAAGTCAACGCGTCCGGCCCCCTGCCCTAACCCCCAGCCCTATCCCC
>JAOBYE010712580.1:0-22683 GCA_025403585.1 Parazoanthus swiftii
GCGTATTCGTGTGGACGGGTAGACACGATACGAAAACGCTACGTGTGGACGCGATGTTTTTTGAAAACGGAAAAAAAGTTGCGTTTTCAAAACGAAAACGCAACCGTGTGGACGGGGTCTGAACATGAATATTGAGTATGACTTCTCAAAATGGCCCAAATCAGTTTGATCAAATACTTCACGGAAGAATGCTATGGTTTTCTGCGTTTTGCATAAAACATTATTTTAATAGTTCGCACAAATGACAATTCACAATTTGAATTGTGAATGTCATTAGTGGTTGAGTTGTAGCAGAGACGGTCATGATAGTCCAAAAGTTACCGGTCCGATTTCCAGACTCGGCCACAGAAAACAATAATAACTTTCGTTATAGTCATGCGGCAGATGGTTTGCATCCCTCAAGGTCTTGAGCGAGTGTTTCATCGGGTAATTATAACCAGGTTCGTGTACGTGGCCAAAATCAGGCAAATGGATTGGCTATTGTCGGTATGTTTGAGAAGTATTTGTGCTGATTTCTTTTTAAAACTGACAGAAACGAACCGGGAAAAAATATTTACTCGATATTTAAAAAGACAGTAAGAAAGCTGCTTTTAGACACCAAACTAAGCTGGTCCGTGTGTGCTTTGCTGGTTTCGGTACACAGCGCTTTGGTTTTTCCCGTACTTCATTTCGTGTTTACGATGAAATTTCGTTTTGTTTGTTTGTTTCTTTGCAGCGTTTCTTTGCCGAAGCTGGGAGACAATATGCAAACAACAGCGCCGAATGATAGACCGGTGACGACATTTAACAAGAATATGTACACATTCAATACAGACCCATATGTACCCGGGGTCTTTGATCATGGGATAGACTTTCTTCAAAACGAACTTGACCCTGTTGATTTTGTGAAGGAAGTTTTATGGTCTGCGATTGATTTGAATTTTCAGGGTACGGTGTAATTCGCTGATAATTTTCAACGGTTCTTAATTGAGGAAAAACATATATAACGATACGAATGTATGATATGTATAAGACTCCACATGCCAGAGGAAATAAAACTTATTTATTGAATTTGCATTGAGTTTGCAAGTGTATTTTTCCATCCAAGACTCCATATTTTTATTTTATTCACGGCGAAGGGAAACGCTTTCTTTAATCTTTTAATACACTCTTTCTCCTCAATTGTATAGCTTGTTTTTTCTTTTGCTTGCCGTGTCTCCATCGGGCCAGAAAACGTGCAAACTGACAAGTAGTATTTCACAACACATTTTTTGAATGTCAGTGAAGCCTTGAACGAATTCTCACCATTCATGCAAGAGAGTTCTTAGATTTTTTAAGGCCTTGAATGGAACATTTGAGAGAGAAATAACTGATGTAAATTATTCATACTTGATTTTCAGAGAACACTAGACATGCTCAAAATTCATGTGCTCTTGGCGAGCGCGTAAGTGCAATACGCTTTTTTCGCGAACTGATTTTCCGTTCAAGAAGGAAACAACAAAGGCCAGTCTTCTTTGTTATTACTTCGGCAAAGTATCACGACTTGAAATATCTTTGATCACCCTCTTTGAACTTTATCAGCGGACCTCTATTCCGAGTAGAAGCACTCGGAAAGTGTTCGGGAGAATTTCGGAGGTGTTCCCGACGTGTTCAGAAAGTGTTCGATAGCTTTGGAAAAGTGCACGGCAACGGCACCAGCATAAGTGATATGAAATTTTTCGAAAATTCTCGGAAAGTGTTGAGAACTCCCATAGTACTATAAGGGGTTTTGAGTCTGTCAACAAATAAGTTTTCTTTTCTTGAAATGAACAAGTGCGGTTGCTGTCGCTTATACGTTTTTTTATAAGAGCAATTTAAAATAACTTTTATAATAACAAAATAACGAAAAATTTGAAAACAAGCGCACTCAGGAACTTTAAAGTGTTCCCAGGTAATTATCTCTGAAATTGGCGTCGTAGTATTCAGAAAGCTTGAGAATTTTCAACTTTTTGTATGAATACCAGCGCGGTCCGTTAGTTTTCATACTTTCAGATGTATCACAAAATTTGGGCTCCGAAATTGTGTTGCGACGTGCTGTTTCGGTGTTTTCCGATGGTTTTGCTTTTGTTTTATATTTTTTCAAGCTAAGGGAGTTTTTTTATTTATTTAAATAATAACAATTCAGTGAAGATCGACCGAGGTTGAACTTGCAAAAGGTTAAGAGCAGCGAGCCTCGGCGAAATTATCCAGTTCTCATAGAAATGCTGAAAACGTGCAACATAGTTGAAAGGAATTTTCAGGTAAAGATAAATTTTCTGGTGATTTCGCTTGTTTTTTAAAGCCAAGACAATTGAATAAAATCACGTCGAATCTCAACGAAAAAAGAATGTAATTTTATGCCACGATTAATGAGCTATAACAAACTGATTCGATCCTATATTGTTTTTGAAGTGGTCATCAATTCTGTTTGCATTTCCAAATTGACACCTCATTAATTTTCTTGTATAAATTTTTTATCAATCTTGTTTGTACAAAGCTGGAGTATCGGCACAACTAGATATACGTATTCTGTTTAATCACCACAGACTCCATTATAAACATTAAAACGTCACTACTCTCAATTACAATTATAATTGTACGAGTTTTGTCTAGGACATGATACTGTATTCACCGCCTGCTCCTCTGTCAACACAATTGATTAAATGGTTGCCATGGTGTCTAATAAAGGAGGTATTAACAGGACTGTGAAAGACCATTGAGTAAAGTGTTTTGAAATAGTGTTTAAGGACATGAACTCTGAATTAGTTAGTTTCTTTTGTCAGTTGAGTTTTAAGCATTATACAACGCAGACAAAGCTAAGTCCCAAGAGAGTTGCGTTGCTTGGTGTCGAAAACGTTTTGTTTGAAGTTCAACTATATCTAGCTGTTGGCTTTAGAAACTGCCAAGTTCTAGATCTCAAATTCGGCTAAGTTATGGCAGAACCGTTGTGATCATTTGGAATCCTCGTTGGGTACGAAACAAAATGACCGTGGGACTGACGGATCTACTCGATCTTGCAATCAGCCCACAAATCGGGCCCGTTAATTTTTTTCATTTGCGAAATTTACTCCACACGCTACTCGATCACTTTGATATCGGCGAGGTTGAAGCACAGCAAGCAGAAGTCAAACATCCTGTTGGTTATTCAAGTTCTGAGGCTTCTTCTTCATCCGAAAGCAGCGACGAGTCAGAAAACGAAGATGAAGGTTTGTGTTTGTAAAGCAAACGAGTAAACATTCTCATTAAGGGGAATAGGTGCTTCAAGTTAATTTAATCAATTGTTTTAAGCACCTGACAACTATCGTCACAGTAGGAGTTTGGCTTTGTTATTACTTGTCTAAAGTACTTGCAAAAAAGTTTCATAATGCTTTCTAAACTCATCCATAGCTTTAGATATTACAATACAATGTTCTTAAACATGTTCGTGCTGAACAAATTTGGGCAAGATAGTAATAAGTTTGCTCCACCACTCGTACATTTGGTTTGCAACGGCCGGCGGAACCGTTTCGGTTTATATGACCATGGCCGAACAAGTTTTGAGAAAAAAGTTAAAGAAATAGTATGGAGGACCTGGAAATGGCTGAACAAAGATTTGCACTTCACGTTTTCAAAGGGCCGGACCAAACATGAAATGCTTTCGCCGATCCTGTAACCTTTGCATTTATCATAAATACAAACACGAAAATGACTTTTGTGTTGGGGCCACAGACGATGGATTTAGTTATCGATAGTTATTACTTGTCGATAACAAAAAGTACTCACTAACTGTTAAGGCTCGATATACATTTTCCACACATGGGAGATCGAATAACAAGTTATTAGCAACTAGTATTGGTTTGGTATCGATGACTGTCTCGCAGTCGTAAAGGAACAAAAAGGGCAGGCACTAACTGCCGATTTAGTGGGTATTTAGTTATCAATAACTATCTATTAGTTGTTGATGACACTGACTATCTCACAGACGAGAAAAATTGGTTGTCGACAAAAGAAATTTTTCTTTTGAAAAAATTTTTCTTTTGAAAAGCCGTGATTGTTTGTTGTCGATAATTATGTTTTTCACAGTTTGTTGTCGATAATTCTTAGTTATCGACAACTAACAGTTACGGGTAACTCAATCCCTCGTCTGCGGAGGCCCTTACTGAAGGTTGTGGTTTTACGAATGACATGGGAAGCCATGAAAACAAAAAACAAAAAGATGACAAAGTTATAAAAATGTTTGGTAGAACCAAATTTGTCAAAGTACAAACCATCCCTTGCTGGCGATTATTTAGCTTGATCCCAATAACTACAGAACTCGTTTTTTTTAAAACAAGAGCCATACAGTGTAATAACGGCAGTTTTCGTTAATGACCAGATTTACCCATAGAAGACGAAATTCTCGCCTCGGTTACAATTTATCTGACAAGGTAAGTACGGGACGTTTTAAAACGGCAACTGAGTCGCTTGTAAGAGAGACTAGTGACTACATAACATCGTAAATCTGGCTAGAATTGGTCGTTTATCGCCGGAACAATATGTCTTTGTTTGTTGCAAATAAACTCTCGTTTTCTTCGTCTGGTTTTTGTTTTGATCGTATTTATCCAGACGAAATTTTGTCACTTACTCGGGAAGATTTTCTCTGCCAGCTAGGAATAAGACCATTATCTAATTACAGTTACGTCGTGCCATAAATATTCACGCATATATTCAAAAAGCTATCTAAATTTAGACACATACAAACACAGCATTTTGTTATTCACTATGCGGCACTTGTTTACATCAAGGCTGCGACAAAGGGCTTCAAGGGAATTACGCAAATTAATTGTCAGTAGTTTGTTCAAAGTACAAACAGCTTTAAACAATTGTTTTCGGCTTGTGCTCGTCGTCGAACTGTTTTGAAACCAGTTTTGACTTGTATGCCTGTTTTCCTACATATGCGTACACAGCTATGACAGAAAGTGTTCTTGAATCCTTATAAAAAACAAATCATTCTAAGGAACACGAATCTTAAATAAACAATAACAAACAATTACTTGGCACGTGTTCAGTATATTAATACCTACAACTGAAGTTGATGAAGAAAAAAAACGATGTATTGTTGTATCTACTGTAAGAGGTTTCACAATTCCGGCTCTACAAGTTTGCTCATACAAACATTGAACTGAACTATTTAGTTCACCCAGACTTTCAAGTGTCTCTCGCCCTTATTATCAGTGCATATTAGACAAAGTTATTATGTTCGTTCAGACGAACTAAACATGGCCATCGAGTGAATGGATCTACTCCAGATATTTAGCATAACACGCTCATTGGACCTGTAAATATATCCAATACAAGTTTCTATTTGGAATGTCTGTTATATGAAATTCTCATCTTATATAAAATAGGTTAAGTTATAATGCAAATTACTTTCTTGTTAGAAGTGAATAACAGTTGCATTTGCAGAGCTGATACTAAATGTTATTCGTGGCATCACCTCTCGGAGCTCGGATGGCACTGGAACGGGGTTAACTAATGTACGAGCCTGCGAACCGGGCTTACATTCACCAGCAGTCACTTGCTATTTCTGTTGCTTGAAATATTTATTATTAGAGCAGTTTTATTAGGGAGGCTAAATAAAATTCCAACTTTGAACTCTTTTAGAAAGCGACAGTGAAGGGTCGGACGGAGAGGAAGAGGTGGAGGAG
Organism: Parazoanthus swiftii; assembly: GCA_025403585.1. NCBI lineage: Eukaryota > Metazoa > Cnidaria > Anthozoa > Zoantharia > Parazoanthidae > Parazoanthus > Parazoanthus swiftii. Next base: position 5,664 of record JAOBYE010712580.1, read on the forward strand.
AAAGTGGTTGAGAAGGAAGTTACAAAGACTGTAATCGGCGATGATGGCGAAGAGAAGACAATTACAGTAACGGAAACTGTGACGGTCTCTGTGCCAAAGCCCAAGGTCAAGAAAGACAAAGAGGGTGACAAAGAAGGCGGGGAAGAGAAAAAGAAACATAAAGATAAAGACAAATCCAAGAACAAGGACGAGAAGAAAGATAGAAAGAAATCGAAACACGAAAAGGAGGGAGAGAATAAAGAAGAGGGAGAAAAAGATGAGAAAAAGAGCAAGAAGAAAGACAAAGAAAAAGATAAAAAAGATAAGAGCGGATACGGGAGCTACGGAAAGGAAGACAAGAAAAAGAAGGATAAATTGTCCTTGGAGGACATCGGAGAAGCGCCGCAGATCATTAATCTGACCAGGAGGATCGATGCTGCTGAAGCTGGCATTAAGAGCCTCCGAAACATTATCGATTCGATGGTCAACCAGGTTGACTTCGGAGACGATGTCGGAAACTTGCTGAAGGATCAACTGGCGCAGGTGCAGAATCAACTCAACGCCGTCCAGTTGGTGCCAGAGGCTGAACCAAAAAAGGAAAAGAAGAAGAAGGGCTCCAAATCGAAGGATGTTAACGAAGTCCCTGCCTTAGGAATTATAACCGAGGGCGCCCCAGTGACAAATGCCCCAGGCACACAATTATCCGGTTTGGCTCCCTCTTCTGTGCCCGTAATACCAGCCGTCATTCCAGCGGTCATCCCACCTAAGGCCAGCCAAACAGCTTCGCACAAGGGGAACACGAAGGCAGGTGTTCCCATCAAGGGCAAAGACACCAGGCCGCCGAGCCAGGAGGGAAAGCCGCCACTGCGCAGGCGCACTACAATGCAAGACCTCAAAATGAGGAAGATGGCCCGCGAGGAAGGATTGACTATCGAGGAGGTTGAGGCGCGGGAGGCCAAGAAGGAGCAACAGAAAAACGACGAAAACCAAGAGGATGAAAAGAACGACAAAAAGGACGCTGAGAAAAAGGATAAAGAGAAGAAGGACGAAGATGCAGAGAATACATCGGACGAAGAGTCAATGGACTCCGAGGAGGTGGGTGCGAGTGATTTGTTAACCCTTTCAATCCACGGCAATTTATTAATTTCGTCTTCCTTCTTACAGTATCAATTTATCTATTTCCGGCTTTTGTAAAACTCCATTATTTGTTTTATTTTATTCAAAAACCTTCCATCCTGCTCGTGAAAAGAAAAAAAAACAGACAAAAAAACCCAAAAGATACAAAGATAATGTTAAACTGGCGACTCGGAAGGGACTCGTAGTAGCCCTAAGTAAACCTTACAGGAAATCCCGCAATATAAGTATTTTGTTGTAACCAGTTCGATTGTGATGTTTTGTCTCGCGAACTAATTAGCACGGCCTTTTAAAGCACGTGTCTCATCAGTAAAGGCTCACTACCATTTGACTGGGGAAATGGTTCATTCTTAGCTAAAAGGTATGTCAGGTTTACATGCCTTTCTGGCCACGAGTTAAGATATCGCTTGATTGTAGGAACGCGAAGCCATGGAGGAGATGTTGAGGGAGGAGATTGAAGCCGCTCTGGAGAACACAGACGATCCTGAAGCCCAGGCCTACGCGCTGCGGCTGGGCTTGGAGCAGATGTCAAACATGAAGAAGAATGTACAGGCTGTTCAGGAGGAGATCCGCAAGGATATGGACAAGAACAAACGGGCTATTGAACAGATCACCAAGGAGTTGATCGCTTTCAGGGCTGCAAGAAAAGCTCAGGTGGGTTGGCTGTTAGTATATCTTTCTTTATGTCTGTCTGTCTGTCTGTCTGTCTGTCTGTCTGTGTCTTTGTCTGTGAATGAATGAATGAATGAGTGAGTGAGTGTGTGTGTGTGTGTGTGTTTGCTTTTGTATTGTGTGTGTTTGGCTGTGTGGTAGCATATTGTGTCTATGTGCACATGTCATTTGATAATAGACTGCCTGACACTATCTGAAAACGAGGCCTTAGCCGTTACTTATTTAAGGCACGCGTCTTGTCAGTGGAAGTTCTCGATACTTGTATATCCCGTAACGTTGTATTATAAACCCGACTCACGCATTTTAAGTATTGCTTAGAAGATAAATGTTCCGCCATTTTGAATGGTTCCGTGACTGCTAAGACTAACATCTGACATTTTAGACATCAGTCCCATCACATTATTCATAAGGACTGTCTACTTGCGAACAGCATATTTAGCCTGTATACCGTTGATGATCTATTTAACGCCCTGGGCGTTTATTTTTACAGTCAATATCTTACACTTAAATCTTAATGAACGCTTTCCAGCCAACAAAACTACCTGTAATTTGTGCCGTTTAACAAAAAAGGCGCCAGGAGTAACTGTTGCAACAGTCTGTAACTAGTGAAAAGAAGTCAAAATTTCTTCACTTTCATAGCAATCCTCGCGTAGTGTTCTGCAAACAAGTGAACAAAACATGAGACACAAATTCAATTTTAAGTAATGTTAATAGAAAAGGGTGTTTAACTAAAAATCTTACTTTGGCCTGGGCGTCTATTAGATACGAGGCGTTTAATAGAGAGTGGGCGTTAAATAGATCATTTAAGGTAAGTACACATGCACGTGTGTGTGTGTGTTGTTTGACTTGCGAGAGTGCGTACTCTGTGAGTGCAAAGTTTTGTAAGCAAATGCAAAGTGGCAGCTACACATGCAACGGGTTCCTTTAGTACACAAAAAAGACAGATTGATAAAATTAACGCACAATTCCAACCGTTTAATATTCAGTTAGTTACAATGTTGTGTTTTTGATAATCTATGAAGGACGCCGAGGGCTTTAACGCCGTCCATCATGTGCACAGCATGGTATTGGAGCTACAGGCCAAACACGAGAAAGTCACCTCCACGACGTCTGAGCTGGTTAACGAGTACAACAGACGCGAGAAGACCATGGAAGAGCTTTTCGGCCACGTGGACCGTCTGGACCAAAATAAGGCGGACAAAACCAACGTATCCAAGGAGATTGACGTCAAGGCTGATAAGATGGACCTTGAGAGCAAGGTCAGTATGATGCAGTTTGACGAGACCTTCAACCTGTTGGACCAGGGTCTCAACGAGGCGCTGGAGAAGATGGGGAATCAGATGACTTTGGAGGAGGCCTTGAAAGAGACGCTCAGCGACCTGCAAAACAAGATGAACATGAAACTGGACCGAGATGACCTGGTCTCGCTCCGAGAGCAGTTAGAGTCCAGGATAAGGGAGGTGCAGATGTCAAGAGTTACGGTGAAGGAGGTGAAGGAGGAAGGAGAGCCCGCTGGGTTCCGCAGGTAACGTGATTTGTATGTTTAAACATTTCCCTTTCTCTTTTCCTTCCCTCCCTCCGCCCCTCCCTCCCGCTCCCTTTCCTTTTTTGTTTTCCCTTTGTTTTCCCTTTCCTTTCTCTTCCTTTTCCCCTTTGTTTTCCCTTTCGTTTTCCCTTCCTTTTTTTTCCTTTCCTTTTTCCTTTGCTCTTTCTTTTATTTTTCTTTCCGCCTTCCTTTCCATTTCTCTTTCCTTTCCTTCTCCACCCATTCTTTATAGTTTTCCTTTCTCCGTCTTTTCGCTTTTCTTTTGTCTTAATTTCTTTCCTCAGTTTTTCATACCTTTTTGCTTTCTCTTTACTTACCCTCTTCCATTTCCTCTTTGTCTTTCTCGAACACTGAATTCAGTTCCGTAGCAACTAAAATGAACGATTGTTGTTTCGTATCTTCAACAAAACTAAAGCGTCATTGATCTGTATGGGAAAAAGTGCTATATAAATTACATATGTCATTAATATATTGTTATTGTGGTTGTTGTTGTTGTTGTTGTTGTTGTTGTTGTTAGTGTTACCTGTTATCATTAACATTTATATTATTTCTATTAATACTTTTGTGTAGTTGGTAACTCCAAATGTTTTGTTGGCGATTACTCCAAAATTACTTATTTACACGTAATGGTTTTTTATGACACAGAAATACAGAAAAAGTGCATTGCATTTCTTGTGATCGGCCGCTGGAGGTACAACCAGGGAACGTTGGCACCAATGGTCCAAAGATGCAAAGCCTTCCCGCGCACAAGTCTGGCAAACCATATACCACGTACGAGTTGGAGCACATACGACAAAATAACAAACTTTATGCCAGCAAAAAGGCTGTGATCGGAGCGGATCTTGGCTACCACGCGCAAAAGTTGAAGAATGACGTAATAGCAATGACCGGCGTGACGGACCTAGTCGATCTGCCGCCGTCGCAACGTTATTGCGGCGGCAGTCACACGATCATGCATCCGTTCCGTCGTTCATTCAAGTCCACGTCTAGTCATTTTAACCAATACGTTGTTGTACGGGAAGACGAACAGACTACCGTGGGTCTACCCCGAAGGGATTTTATTGTCCCTAAAAACGAGTCCACTTACAGGAGATATTCCAAGGTTAAACCCTTGCCGGCCATTGGTCAGACCAATACACGTGAACCATCGCCACCTATGGATTATGAGAGACTTGGTGAACGACCAGCAAGTGCCCCGGCCACTCCCTCTCTAGGAAGTCATCCTCCTGTTGGAATTGCTAATCGGGTGAGTCCCCCGCAGGAGGAGAGTTCCCCGATGTCTCCCTCCCCGGGGTTAGACAGGCAAGGCACTTCACCGGTGGAGGTAGAGACCATTTCTGTTACCATACCAACTCCTGATGCAGAAAACGATCCAAATTAACTTTTAAGAGCAAATTTAACTCCTGAAGAAAACTCTATTCTACTACAGTCAACGGAAATGGCATCAGAACCGTTTTCAGAAAGTCTGTTATAATTGCAACTTATTAATCTTAAAGCTAAAAATTTTCTGAAAACGGCTTACACGTCACGTCCGTTGACCATATTTTTTCTGTCTTTTAAAATGAAAGCCCCGAACTTTCCGGTTCAACGTGCGAATGTCATTTTACCAAGAAATGCTGCGCTCACTCTTTGAATATACGCCTTGTGCTAACGGACGAGAGTATTTTCCTAAGCAAACGTGAGTGAGAGTTCATGCCAGTCGACCTCAAACCCGACGGAACTCTTACTGTAAAAGTAAAAGTTTCTTTTGGCATTTGGTGTTTGACGGAGTTAAAACAAGTGGTTTTTCAAAACTAGTATTTTATTGTTTGAATGAAATGAGTCTCATTTTCCAAACATATAGTTTTGTTTTACAGATCTTTCCTACTCGAACCGTTACCTTAACGACACTGAGGACGTTTTCTTCAGAAGTAAAGAATGAATATTTCAGCCGTATGGGCTATAAATTTTAAGACATTAACATTATTAATAAGTATATAATTGCAAGCGAGAACGAAACTGCACTTTAATATCGGACCCGTGTTCTGTGCCGGGGTTCTGAACTGAACTTGGCTTCACCGTACAACACAGCTAGAGTTGATGAACTCTGAAACTTGGCTTGGACCGTTTGACGAGCCTAAACAAGAAACAGAGTTCAACGACCAGAGCTTAAAAGGCATTTTCGTAAACCTGGTACGATTACTCAGTTTGAAAACTTACAAACTCGGATCCCATAAGTGCGATTTTATTCTAGTTTCTAGTGTGTTTGGAGTGTCTGTTATCGAGCTTAAATAGTGTGTTCTTAAACTTTGTATCTATAGCGATAAAATTGATTTACCAAGTAGCTGGCAATTCTTACCACATTTGCATTATTCATCCTTGCCGTCCTTACTTTTACCCTCTTATTTCAAAATAGATTGATTTTTTTAGCTGACTAACTACAAGGGGCTGACCATTTGATTTCGTGGCTGGGGGAGGGGGCGTAGAGAAAACGAAAGCGTAATTAAAACATTTGCACGATGTTTGCACGTCTCAAAACTTCAGGAATTTTAACGAAAATGTATGGGAAAATAAGAAAAAAATGCAGCCTAATTTTGGCCGGTAAAAATAAGTTGCATGAATCTGAATATTTTTCCCACCTCTCCCCCTAACCGGAGACAAAATCAATTGGTCGGCCCCAACTATGTATCAAAATAGAAGGGATGCCTTTGAATTTCAAGTGTTTCTATGGAAATGGCGTCAAAGATAATATCGAGGTAATCAGTTTAGCTTCTGCAAAGTCGTGTAAAAACCACCAAGTTAATAGTGAAGATCTTGGAATAGTGCATATAAAGGTTTTTAATCTTCTCTCAAACTATCTTTAATTCTAGCGACCTCTACCCCCTTCCATTGTAGGCCTTGAGTAGGAGAGTATTTACGAACTTGTATCGTCCAAGCTGTCACAACAGCGAGATTTGTATTAAACTATGAACGTGTGAAACATCTCGCAAAATTTCGATTTCTTCTCCCCCCTTCCCCCTCCCCCACAAAATCAAATGGCCAATCCGTTAACTAGCTACTGGGCAACCATCTTCTTAAGTTTTTTAAAAAGCGAATGTTGCGTGGTTGCTAAGCTTCTGCCGTCTTTAGGAAAATGTAACTAGTTTGATCTTTGGAGTTTGTTAAAGTATACATCGTGTTAACTTCAATCAACATATATTTAACTAACTTTGTACTGCCAAAAATGACTAAAAATGTTGAGCTGTTAAATAATTTACATGGTCAATAAATACATTAAGATTATGCGTGTATACAATATATGAAGTATTCCTTCTTGTATGTCAGTTATAGTTCATGATGGCCTCAAAGTTTACACTTGCGAACTCATTTTGGGACGTATCATTTATTACGGAGAGAGGGTGGGGTGGTCATTTGCAGTTTGGAGTCATGAAAATGTTTGTGATCCCCAACCCTTGTTGCTTGAAGGAAAAAAATTGACCCCCTCCCTCCCCGCTCGTAGTAAATAACTCTGCCCGTGGGGTGATGCAATTTTATCAGTTAAAACTCAATCGAGTTGACCCATATTAAGTCCATACCCGTGATTCTGTACTGTAATTTCCAAATCAGTATTTATGCCCTGTAAAGGTCTCCAAAGAGGTAATATTTTCAAGTTCATGTGGTACGGTAAAATTTATACCTTTTCATCAGACCCCAGCTGTCTCCCGGGCTGCTGAACTGCTTTCGAGCTTTTAGATACAAAATGTGCTGTGCCTGAAAGTTTCTGCATCCCTTTTTTGTTCCTTTAAATAAGAATGGTTTAAAAACTGTTCCCATTCATTAATGCTGTAGTCGAGTTTACGAACAAGCTTAAGATTCAAATAAAAGCGGTGGAGACAATAAAACTATAGTCTCTTGCTGACGGATCTAAGTCTCCTACGGAGACCGGGGCAAGTTTTTCTCGCGCTTTGAGTGCAGTTTCAACTATACTTATAAAATTTTGACAAACCTGTACTGGCTAAAAATAGCTAAAACACGTGACCCCCCTCCCCCCCTCTGAAGTTCCGTAAAATTGTTACCCCCCCCCCATGAAATTACCAACACCTTCCCCGTTATAAATGATACGTCCCTAACACAATACAGCATCAATTCAGCTTCAAGCTTCAAACAAAACAAGTCCATAATTTTATAAAGTGTGGCATAGTTTGTACTTTTTGACACTTTGAGCTTAATATGTCAAATAATTTGGGAGAAATGAGCGTTTAATCAGTGTTAAAAACTGATAAGTAATGGATCGAAGCACATACTGGCCTGAAAACAGGTATTATGTTTAGCTTCAGGTCTGAAAATGGGCAGGTAACCTCGCATATTTCAGTCAGAGAACGGGCAAGGATTTTACGAAGCGTGCCGCACACCCCCACCAGATTATTGAGGAGTACCCCCCTCGGGCGACAGCACAGAAACCATCACAAATGCCTGTGATTGTTCGGCCTTAAGCTTCTCATCAGATTGGTGCGGTCAAGTACACAGTGTAGAATAATACTTTTTAGTGATTTGTGATGCAATCACTTGGCAGTTACTGAATGCAATAGTGCTCAAAACTGCGAAAAAACAATCCGATTACGGGCGTAAACTAACAACTGTTGATTTGCCATCCATTCAGCTTTAGAAAATACATACTTAGGCAGACTGATCAACGCTAGTGGAACAGGGATGACAGTCGACAGTACCGTGACAGCGACGTTTCAATCGTTGTTCCTTGAATATGCACATCATTGTCACAGAACTAACTCTTTATCGCTGTCACAAAGTTAATACTCCCATTACTGTCACAGTACGTAAGATGCGCGCACTGTCATTGCTATAAAATTGTTGTCTTTGCCAACTCTGTGACGGTGCTCTAAGATGCCATTAATGTGACACTCTTCATCGTAACACTACTGTCCGGTTCTCGCTGTGTATGATAGTAGCTTAATGTCGTGCCACGACTCAATGTAACGTGTTGCTAATACAGCACCACATGCACTAAAGATGTCACCACTCCTAATAGTGACGTCACAACTACACGTATACGCGATCTTTGTCATTACATTTTGAGACATGACTTCCACTTGAGAATATCTCTTCACTTGGCGGTTCATCGTGCGTTTCCTCAAACTCATTATCCGACGATTCTTCAACGTTAAAGGCCCAATCGGAAGGCATTAACGAAAGGTTGACTGTATCGATAGAACTGCAATATTCGCCTGCGTTATTTGGACAGGGGCGTGTGTGCATTGGCACACCATGGGCAAGAGACCGGCTGCGGATCGCCTGGGTTGTGTAATGTAAAAGCTCATGTTCAGAGGTTGTCGGATCCATTAAGCTTTTACCTGAGCTGGATCTCTCACGCTCATGTCTGCAGTTGAGTGACAGCTGTGATATAGTGTCGTAGTAATCCAGGTACCTCTTGATACTGGGCGAGAACGGATAACGCATTGTTTTCTTTGGTAGGCGCATAAGAGCCTGACCGTGGGAGTAGTAGAGAGAGAAATTACTGTTCACAATTGAGATCGGAAGCGCGATCATCAGCACCCCCCAGATTGCGCACAGTCCTCCAATAACCTTGCCCGGCCACGTTTCCGGTGTGACGTCACCATAACCGACCGTTGTCAAGGTTACAACTGTCCACCAAAACGAGGCTGGGACACTTTGAAAGGATTTGTTTCCAGACCGCTCGCGATATTCTGTGTAATGGACAAGTGTGGAGAAGAAGAAAACGGATATGACCATAATAAGAAGCAGTAGTCCGAGCTCGTTGAGGCTGCCTTTTAGCGCAAGCGCCATAACTTGCAAGCGGCCGGAAAACCGGAACAGGCGAAACACTCTCAGTAGCCTCAACGCAATCAGTGCTCCAAACTCCATCTTGTAAACGCTTAACACAAAGTTCAAATAGAACGGCAGTAGTGCTCCAATATCTACCCAGGTCAGCGGTTGTTTTAAAAGAGCTTTAATACTGGGGCAAAAGGCAAATCGCAGTAAAATCTCCAGTGTAAACCACGAGCCACAAATGTGCTCGATGACATTAAAGGAGGACATAAGAGGGATTACGGGTATTGTTGCTAGTGAGAAATCCAACACGGATACGATAATGAAGGCCATTGAAATAATGGCGATAATCTGAAAAAAAAAAATAGAAAAACAAAAAAGATTAAAAATTATTCCCCATAACATTCGTCAATTGAAAACTCAAAGTACTGAAATGAAACGTCGACAGCATCTGGCAATTACAGAACCCACCAATCGCTGAGTTATAACAACTGAGAACGTTTTTGAAATTTAGCAAAGCAGTAGACATTCTAGCTTTTCAGAGAGCGTCAGTGTGTCGTGTCCCGAGATCCCCTCAAAACTCTTTCCTGATTGAAAGCTATCATTCTTATTACGCGGCCTCTATTAAGTCACCTAGACACAGCATGAACAACGCTGAGCTAACACGTTCTGACAATATGTCACTGTATGTTTGTCTGGTCGGCGAATGGTCAGGTTTATCCAAAGGTTAGAGTTATTTCTATTGTAATTTTGTCAAACAGCATCTCTCGTTCTCAGAGTAGAAATTGACTCATTTTAATAAAGATAAGATAAAAATTAAAATGACAGTGTAAAGAGTTGTGATTGGTTAGTACAGGATACTGCCAATTTAATGACCTGACGTTGCAAAATCCTTTGGGTTTACACGTGCTTACGGGATTGAAATCGAAGGCCATCAAAACACGAGAGTTTCAGTTCGTTTTAGTATTCACCTTACTAATTGTACATATAGTAAACAGCAGCATAACCAGAAGGTCGGGTGAAATTGATGCAAAAAAGTAATATTAGCACATTGTGGGTATTCCTGGCTAATAAAAGTCATATCGCAATGATTACAACAGCAACTTTGTTTTCCAGTAGGCGAATAACGGTGTGACGAACTAATGAAAAGTTACTGACTTTAAATGGGAGTTCAGCTGAATGATCAACTATATTAAAGCAGGAATGGTCGATAATTTTATCATATAACATTTCTTAATTAAACATTGTTGTTTTCATGTCTAGAGGAACCTCGCTATTATAACACTTCAGATACCGAGTCATTCTTATACATTACGGTTGCCGGGAACCAAACATGACTTAATTGTTCCTTAATTTTATTCTTCCTACAGTGAGACGAATACTTATTCATTTTTTCATCGGATTCAGTACCAAAGCAGTTGCATCGCTCAAAAAATTGGTTCATGGGTTTATTTGGTAAATTTAGTAAACACCAAACGAATAATACAAAAAACAGCATCTATTAATTGCTGAGCATCTATTGCTTTCTCAAGGACCTCAAGACGTCAAGCTACAGATTAAGATAGAGTACATTTTTACATCCTGTTTCACTGAAAAATATTGTAGCAACAAGGTATCCTCGCGGTGTCATTCCTTTAAGGAGACTGAAAACAGAAAAATTAGTGTCTTGTTTGAAGTTTTATTTATTTTATCACAATGAGAAAACCAAGAAAGCATAAAACATCTTTGAAATTAACCCTTACGGAAGTCTATCAAACGAAGTGATAAAAAAGCTACAAAAAATCGTGCAGTTAAGTCTCAACACATGCTACTCCACAATTTGCAGTGGAAGATGCATGAAAAATACAAAATTACGTTTTTTGAAAACCGCATGACCTTTAGAAAACAGACTAATAAGGCCATAATGTATTATCGCATTGTAACTCCACCCTGCGTGGTGTATAACTGTTGTCACATTAATGCCAAACAAACTGCGCGTTAACCCTAAATACAAGAGAACAAACATTTTCGTGTCATGAGAGATATTCGATATAGCAAGAAAACTGTGTGTAATTCAAGGGTAACGTTTAAAGTAAAGACTTCTAAAATGTCTTAATATTTTTGTTACATTGAAACATTTTAAAACTGAATTGAACTCATCAGTTATTGCAACTTATAAATATTCAACATTAATCATTGTCAGCCAGATCCGTATATTTTACATTGAAAGGGAAAGGCCCGAGTCACGTTCAGTTCATTGAAAAGCATTGAGAAATATGGGTTAACTTCTCCTTTAAGTAAGACGCACAAGTCAGTGTGTGAAAAGTAGCGAAAATATCGCTTTTTGAAGCTAAAACGGGATTTGAACACTGCTTTTGTTAGAAGGTGGTCAGGGCGAAACAGCTGTCAGTGTATGGATTATTAACCCCAAATGCTCAGTGAATCAGAAAAACGTAAGCAAAGACAGACACAAAAAGAATTAAAGCAGCTCAAAAACTTAATTCGAATTTGATGATATGCAACAATATACAATGTTTTGGCACTTAAGAAGTAGTTTTGCAATCGGATGTTTATCTAGAGCGCTTGGGAGTTAACGACCTCTGCCATTAGAAGGCCAGATGGTAACAAGCCAGAATGGAAAACAAACTGCTTCAGTGCTAATAGAGCTCGTTGACAACAAATTCTCCTCCCTCTTATGCTTGTATATATCACAACCATGGCCCTTATCTTTGTTCAAGTCAAATTCCATCGATAGATTTTTATATTTCATCATTCAGAGGGAGTTAGATTGAGAGAGTATTTTGGAAGTTTCCTGCCTGAACTCGATTGAATTAATGCAAAAACGAAATCATATTTTAATCATTTAGTTTAGTTTTGACATATATCCAATTAAAATGTTATGTTTTTATACACATGTATTTGAAGTTTTCCGACAACTCGCATACACAGAGGTGATGGTTGGCAAATGGCCGGAGGAAATACGTCAGTTTTTGAAATCGATGCAAATAACACTAATTAGGCAAAAAGTGTTCCAATTCTAAACTTTTGATCCACTCGTATCCGTCGATGTTTTACAGCTGATATAAAGATCTTTTTTTCCGCTTTCGTTTTGTTTTCTAATTAAACTCTGCTATTCCAGTTTATAAACTTACATTTCTCTACTTTCATCACTCTTTTTAGTTTTTTTTTGAATGCGAAAATGCTTTAACATGAAAATTAACTGAAATTTGGTGGAGTGAAGCGAGATTCTGTTATGATGCAGTTCGATTAAAAACACCGAACTTTACGTTTTAGACAAAGACAAATGGCACAAAGTTACATGGTGGGACGAGTGAAACACTTCCGAGCAATGGATTTCGGCTTCGTTAAACTACAAAAAATCCCCTTTGATGTCAACAAAAACCGTTTTGGTTACAGACGGGAGGGTGTTAATCTTACCTTCGCGGATATTGAAGAGTAGGGTTCCTCTAACATTCTCCAAACCATTCCTCGATGCTTCTTATAGAGAAACATAAACACATTTTGTGTCTTTTTACGTAAGTGCGTCTTGCACCGATCTGTCATGGCCCTTCGTGGAAACTGCTTCACTTTTTTCTCTCTGGCCGTGTTTGGTTCAGGACTGTCTGTTGTGTTTTCTCCGGCGTTGAAGTCCCTCAATATCCTTATTGTTGCTCGTTGACGGTTGTACTCAGGCCAGCAACAAGCTTCCATCTGTTCTTCATCAATTCCCCAGAACGAAAACTCTTCTTCTACGACTGCACTGCAAACATTTCGCGGACAGTGAAGCTTTCCCGTGCGGTAGTAATTGAGTATTTCTTCAAACACCGCTGAATGTCTATCAAAGAAGAACTCCCGCTTCCTTGAGTCATATTCCGGTGCCGTTTGGTGAGGCTTTTCTGCAACCCACGCAAGTCTGGTATCGGGAATACTTGTCAAAGTACCCTTGAATGTCTCGTAGCGTTTACCGCCAACATTAAGAACTAAGCGTTCATCAGACATTCCACTAAAATGAAGATGGTCCACCATTTTATCGTTCAACACTGTCAGCAAATAGCTGTTTAATGTGACAACTTTAACAGTCTTCGTTTACACGTTTTCCTCCGAGAAAAGTTTGTTCCTTTTTTCACCTTTTAAGCATCCAGTCGCTAGTTGTACATAGCCCCACACCCACGTCAGTTGTTCTGACAGTGAAAAAGCCAGTTTTAACAAAGTAATCGATGGCCATCTGTTGCAAAGTGGCTCACTGGGACAGTTTCAAGTTTGAATACAAAACAGTTAGAAACATTACCTCTGTCATTATGTTCTTTGAAGACTCGGCTGATTGGCGAATTTTTGGCAATAACCTTTTCTTTTAACATCATTATTCTTTTTGAGCAATAGGCACGGAATAATACAGTATAGTCAATGAAGCACTGCAAGACTTGCAAGGTTTAAACAAATTATGGTTGTCAAGTAATTTTAGTTCACGGTTAGTTGGTTTATACCTTACATTTCACTGTTTCTAAGTAATCCTTGCGTCAAACTTGAAAGGTTCGAAAACAGTTTGCAAGGCTGACGCAGTTCTTTGCTTGAGAAAAGAAAAATCGAAAACAAAGATATGTCGAAGTACTTGTTTTCGTTTTCCAAACAAGCATCGGTACCGGCCAGTTTATTACAATATACTTACCACTAGGCGAAGTTATAAACAACTGTGTGTGTGTGATTCAGGCAGTTTTTCATGCTTTTGTAAAAAATGCTAAAGTTTCAAGAAGATAAAAATAGAAGCTTAATCGTCGCGATATAAAACTATAACTATGGAGCTGTTAGCAGAGCAACGCGTATATTTATTTAGAACAAATTAATAGAACTTGTTTCGGTTTCGTGCGAAGCAAATTTCGTCACCTTCACTGCAGGGAAGATTCAAAGTTTTCGGGCATGAAATTCAATCCCACAGTACGAGAGTGAAGAAATTATAAAATATCTCAATTGAGCATTTATCTTTTTAAACATTTGTACAGTTTTTATCGTCGTTTTATCAGTCTCTCAACTGATGTTCTACATTCAGTTTTTGAACTGAGGCTGAGAAAAAATGCAGGACGTCTTATTTGTTGGTGATATGAGCCTTTAAAGTGTTCCTAAGATATTCTTAAACTGCATGGTGCATGTGTAACCACGAAATGATTTTTTGTCAAAGATGATCAATTTCAGTGTGTCATTCTGGGGTTGAAGTATTCCTCCAGGGTGATTAATAGAAGTGCAAGGTTATTTTGTTCTGTCAAGCTTTGTTTTGTTTTTTTGTTCACCGATACAATGTTGTACGCGTTATAATACAGATCATTGACTGATTGAATTGCGTACATATACATTGTGGGTGCTAGTGTTTGTAAGCAATTGTCTATTGTTATGTATGTGTAGTACAGCAATTCATCAACTTTACGACCAAGCTAGTCAAACATTCACAGACTTTTTCTCATTTTGAAGCACTCAAAAGAGCATGTTCTTATTCTTGTTTCAGCCTGTGTGTTCTTACGATTTTCTTTTTTTCCGTATTTACGAATCAAAGTTCTTACAGAATATGTTTTTATAAAAGATTATTTTCCTTTCTGTTTTATACTTTGCAGCTTAAAACCTAATTTTTCCTCGAAATGTGAATCAATCTTGTGAAAAACGGCATAAACATTTAACAGTTCCGTGACCATTTGTTATGTGCCTGGAAGGCTTGGAAGCTCATTACCAGTTTATGCAGACACTATAACTCTTTTGCGGTTAATTTTTAAAATGGTTATTGTTTCTAAAATGATTCCTGCTGATTGTTTTCAAAGATCGTGGCCAGCAAAGAAATTAATACGTTGTGATAAAAAACTAATCATCAAGATCATATGCTTACAGCTAAAATCTAGTTTTGGACCCTCGAGAAACGTAACGGAATCAATAGATGTTTTTAAAAGAAGAAATAAATAGATAAAAAAAGTGCTTGGAGCTTAATCTTATTTCAAAACTCATCAAAATCTTCTAGTATGGTACGCAGAAAGTAAACCATAGTCGTGTTAAATGATGATCAGTCAAGCAATCAAGGCACTTGTTCAACAGATGAAACGTACTGTAATTTCTGTAAGGGAAAAGGCCCTAAGCATCATGTGAATGGCCTCATTATACCGGGTGGCAAGTGGACCCATGCAGTGTGGGTGCCGGAAACAGCATAAAATTCAGGTCCTTGATTCAGCTCTAACATGCAAAAACATGAGATAATTTTTTTTTAAGTTGTGCCTTTCTGGAGGACAAAATATGACCGACGCTGGATGGCATGCGGCCCAGTACAATGAGGTTAGTCACGTGATGCAAAGGGCCTATTAAGAGTCACCTTCTACGCTGAGAATGAGAGATGCTATTGGATAAAAATACAATATAAATAACCCTAATTTTTTGGGTAAATCTAACCATCCGTAGACAAACATACAATGACTTCTTGTAAGAACGTGTCAGCTATTGTTAATGTTAATGTCAAAGACCAAATAGGGTCGACTTTCGTTCTGAGAGTAGAGCCCTACTGGAATCAATGGATGACTACGGATTTGGGAGCAGGCCTCACATTCGGCAGTGGAAATCAGTTTGCCGTAACAATTGATTGCCTTGAACTGAGTGGAGGAAGATTACTCAGTGAGTGAATGAGTGAGACGATCCGTATGCTAACATAAGAAAAAGCAGCATGTCTAGCTGCTTATACTTTGGGTCTGATAAATATCAGGGTGGAAGACAACAAGCACCGGGTTCAACATCATTCGAGAGGCTGTTCCAGTCGGAGATTTTAAGAAAGAAAGTGTTTCTAAATTTTTCAGTGTGACAAGTTTTGAAGTTATCAGATCTTGGTAGAACTTAACATACTCCGTTTTTTAACAACTTTTGAACACAAGGTAATGGGATTTGAACGAGGCTTCTCTCGGATTCTTTACTGCTTCGTGCAAACTATGGGTTCAAAAAACAGGCTCAAAATCTAAAAACAGATTGCCCTTTTCACATGAAGATTCACTTGAAAAGGAGATATTAGGTTCAAATATGCTAATTCAGGGATCAGACATTTATCATGTGTTATAAGTTAGCCAATCAGCGAACGCTTTCTTGTCTACCCAAAATGCACCACGCGTGCTTGATAATAAAAGTTGATGTTCACTCGTTTCGCCAAGGAAACGAATTCTGTAAGATAACATGTAAAACAAACGAATTCTGGTAATTGTTTGGCGATCTAAATTTCAAGTGGATACATGAATTCACAGGTGACGAATCTTCAATCTACGAGTGAGAATCAAAATATTCAAGCTATTTTGGTGAGAATCTTTTGGATGGTGTTATATAATATATTCACTCGTGCAATAGATTTTAAAAATAGAAATCATAATAATCAATAATAATAATGATAATATAACATTAATATTACTAATAATAATATTAATAATGATAGTATAACATGTATTTGTTGTTATGGCATTTTCGTAGGACGATCAATAGCCCATTTTCAGATTTACCAAAACCTACATTTGAGAAATAAACATTGGGTAAACGCCACAATTATACCTGTTGAAAGCAGTGATAAAAGGCAAGCTGTAATTTCAAAAAATTTGAATGTTAAAATTTCCCTTGATGTCCTTGGGGTGAGAACTCCGCTAAGGTCTTGTCGTGATGAGTCAACAATTATGCAGTGACGACGGAGATGTGTGACAGTGGGTCATGAATGGTGCCTTGGTCATCTTTCAACAGAATGTCTCTTGTTTCAGTTTGTAATGACCATCCACGCCGTCAACTTTATAATGCTCAGTGTGCTGTTTGATAGCAGGCCACGACTCGTCACACAATCGTCTCAAAATAGTTTGGGTTTGGTGCTGGTGACAGCCGCTCCCGGTCATCGTGTGAGTTCACCTTGTTCCACGAGTTTAATGTATACAGTGTTACTTCCCTGCCAATAACAGGACCACT
>JAOBYE010712581.1:0-11040 GCA_025403585.1 Parazoanthus swiftii
TTTGCTAAAATATCTCGTTTGTTACGTGGCCACGAGTGAAGGCTACCTGTAGCCTCTAGTTATTAGAACAGTTAGGCTGAAAATGCCAAACATAACAAAAATATGAACATACCTCTGGCCGAGACTAAAACTGGAAGGAACGTTTATTCCAAAAATTTAGAATGGAACGGAGGATCGTTGCTAAATATTGTAAGTGCATACACTCTTTTTTTTTATAAGAACGTTTAACTTTGAACTGAGGGCTGAAGCGCTCTGATTTTTTGGCGATTTGAGCCTCAAAACGTCCTTAGGTTGTTCTTAAATTGCACTTTGAATTTTTGAGTATCTCTATGGTTTTAAAGTGATAAGGCCGAGCAATGTCTGCTCAATGTTTAATTGTCATTAAAGTAATAAGAGAGCTCAAAATTGACAAGGCTTGTTAAGATTGGGTTTCCTTAGTATGTGACTGCTCCAGATCTATTCCATTTAACGATTTATGCGCCTTATCTCATACAATGTAAATTCGTGCCATCTACACCTCGGTCCTGCTCCCATTCTGTTTCTCTTCTGAAATACCTGGATTCCGTTCCTGCTATCTCGAATAAACAAAAATCACTTGATCCATAGAACACCAGTCAACTGAGTGAACGCCTATACAAATGGTTGAGACGACGGCAACAGAAAAACTGTTTCCAATTTACCAACACAGGCAACAACTTAAACGTCGATACTAACTCCAAACTCCAACATCAACATCAAATGATTGCTAGCATTGTGAGTTAATGGGAGTATTGCTGTTAGTTTATGTATATGAAGCGTAACAGTTTATCAATAAATTTCCTGTTGCTTTGACAATTTCCGGAAAACAGAAGGAAAATCACTCCCATAAATTCCGTCTCGTGCTTCGAAAGTTGCGCAAGGAATTGCTTTGCAGTACACACAAATGGACTTTTTGTCCCTGCTTTCCAGAATTTCCCTAGTTTCAAAGGGCAGAAGTTAAGCCTTGGATTTCCATCTACTTTCCTTCAGGTAATTGACAGCATCGAGTGGCATTTGTACAACGTGACAGTGGAGCGGAGGCTGTTTTATCACCACTGTTGCCCCACCGAGCCCTTCTCTTACCTCAGGTTTAAGCTACACATGAAGAGACAATACCTGTTTGACGTGTTTAACTTGATATTGCCCTACGCCATTATCAGCGCTGCAAGTCTGGTGGAGCTACTGCTTCCAGCTTATGTGGAATCAGGTAAACATCATTACACAGACAAAATGTGACAGAGTAAAATTACTAGCAGCAAGACATATTTTTTGTGTTTAAGCGTATGTTGCTGCATTTAACTAAATGTTTACAAAAATTTACGTTTCTTGCAAAACAGTATACAGATTTACCTTGTTAACATTATTCACCAGGCGAACGTGTTTCTCTGTTGACCAGTATTCTGGTGTCGCTGATCTTCTATCTCAACGTGGTGCGAGACCGCGTACCTTATATCAAGCATCTAATGGAAAAGACTCCGCTCATTGGCAAATACTACATTTGCACTATGATCGAGATCACCTTCAGCATCGCAACCACCCTTGTAATACTCAGGTTTTTCTATGTAAGATCGGTCAGCGGGCATCTTCCCAAATGGCAGCGACCGCTGATCTACTGGCTATCCCGACTCGTTCGAGTGCATCGACGAGGCTTCCAAAACAAAACGACCATAAGGGAGCTATTCGGAGCCATAAAATCATTTAATATCGGTGAAGATAAGTACGAGGATAATTTAGATTCAGTAGAGATACTGAGTTGTGAGACTTATGGGATAAGACTGGAACAAATGTCTGGACATTCCAACGAGGGAGCCGATCGTGATGCGGTAATTTTCAATGCCTTTGCTACGAAAACGTGTAGAACATCTAAATCAATAGCAGTTACAGTATCAGTTATTCTGCACAATACAAACTGTAAGGGAATTAGTGTTACGTAAAGAGTAGAGTAGTGACAGTAGTGAAATCGTAGAGTTAAGTAGAGTAGAATAGAGTACATTACAGTACAGTAGTTCAGTTTAGTACAGGTTAGTACAGTACGGTACTTTGGAGTAGAATAGAGTATGGTACAGTAGAAAAAAAGCCAAAAAGAATTTAAAAAAATAGCAAAATGGTCATTCCAGGTTTCTTTGGAAATGCCCTTCCCACGTTAGGTTGGGGTTAGGAGTGATCCAGCAAAGAGAAAAGAAAAGAATGGAATGGAATAGAAAAGAAAAGAAGAAGAAAAACGAGGATTGTTTTGTCAAACATGTTTGGTACGAGCTACCTCAGAAGAAAACTCTTATCAGGAGGTTTCAATTCTTACGGGTATCTTTTGCTTCCCTTTTGCAAGTTTGAATGCCTTTATAAACGCTGGGCCCCAATTTTAAAGAAATAAGAAATGTGTAACCGATTTAATGAATACAGATAGGGGTAAACTTTCTGATTTTTTTAAGTCTTAAATACCACCTGCTATTCATTCTTCTGCAATTGCTCTTGTTTATTTCTAATCAGTGTTTACTAGCTGCTAAACAGAACTGCAGAGAGGTCATTTTAATACAAGTTGGACACCCGTGTTTGGTTAATTTCTATTTTCCTTTTGTTCTCAAACAAACAGTCTAAAAAAGATGACGAAGCTTCCAAAACACATCGTTTGAAGAGATGGAAGCAAAAAGAGAGGGACCTGGCCGTTAAAACAACAACAACAGCAGCAGCGACAATAATCTTACCAAATGCCCGTCAAACTGATTCAAAAAATACAAGAAGTGATGAATTGAATCACACAAGTGCCAACCAGCAAGCTGCAACAAATGCGTACTCGGATTTGAACAGAGATATTTCACATGTGACGAAGGAAGACAAATCCAAAGGCAAATCAGTTTTTAATGAACAAAAAAATGACAATTACGGTCTTGAGAAAGAAAAGAGCTGTGAAGAGCGTTTAATGTTAGTCGATGAGAAACAGATTTGTGCTGAAGACGAGTTTGAGAAGCGGTTTGCTGACGGAGTCTCGGTGCTCACTGCGCATGCTCGAGAACAAGATGAGAAAGAAAGGAGAAGAGAAGAGTGGAAATTTGCTAGCGAAGTCTTGGACAGATTATTTAAATTAGTTTTTCTTTTTTCCTTCATCATAATGCACATTGTTATTTTCGTGGGAAAGTAGGAGTTTTATGGAAGAAACCAGTAGATATGTCTCGTCATATGGTGATCACTAAGTGCTTTGTGATGCTGAACAAAATTATATCACACCAACTGACTTTGATACCAACTTCAAAGTTTCAAGTTTTGCTTTTAGGTGGTTTATAACAGACCAATTTTGATATATTAAAATTCAGCCTGAAATAAAGACATCAACACGAAGCTCTGCGGAATAAAGTATAGAGTCTGTATGGGTTATTCCCCAGAGCCTCGTGTTGATGTCTTTTGTTTCCGGCTGAATTTTAATATATCGATATTGTTCTACTGCAAAATCACTTTTCTATACCATTGGCATTTATGAAAACCCAACTCATATATACCATAACAGATTTTTGCTGGATAGTTGTTCTTAACAGGTGTTATTTAGGAGTGAAGTGTTTTGGAAGGAAGTTCGGTTTTGTGAGAGCCCCGGAAGGCGAGTCCAAGGTCTACTAAGAATGCCTCCCTGCGGTAAGCTTTTGAATTCGAATCCACCGGGAAAACATTTTACAGCACCATGAGAATACCTTTGCCATCTGTTGTTGCTGTGAAATGTGTTTTAAGTTATCTTTGAACAAATCTTATGACGAACACTAAAATACCGTGTCAAAAGTGTTGAGACAACAAGAAAAGCTATTTAGAGAACGTAAATACATTTTGTTTATCGGTTAAGGTTTCTTTCATTTATTGGTTATGGTTTCTATTTGAAAAACAGTTTGCAGTAAAATATACTATTTAGATTTTAAAAATGGAACTCTTTTTGAAATATATTTCAAAGCAAAAAGTTTTGACACGATTTGTTTTCGTGACCGTAGTCTTGCACAAAACACCGTTTCCTTTAGTATAACCAGTTAAAGAGTTGTTCACAGAGAAATGCATGCAATTGGGTGCGAATGAAACAGTTAATGCAGATAAAATCCTCACTTTATGAAGTATTCTGTTGTTTGTTGAACGTAAATAACTGATGTAAAAACAAATTAAAATTGCAAATAGGAACACTTTAAAAATACTTGATATCAAAAATCATAAAATTCTTAGCCCAAAACATAGACATTCTTATGTATCATAACTATATTTACTATTAATTTTCTTCACAACTACTGATATATTCACTGCATATCTCATGTAGAAAGTAAACTAAATAATATTTAACATCAAATAATCGTTCTAGGTAAAACTGTTAACTTTTGATTATATTCCGTGAACCGCAGAACGAACTTGTACAAATTAAATTGCAACTAATAAAACGTGTCATCGCAGACCTTGGGCTTTTGCGAAGTGCTTCTATAAAACAGATTTTAGGTAACGTAAAATTCCAGACTGTTCAAAAAGGCTTGTTTCTGCTTTTTCATTTATTTCCTCTTGCTGTTCAGGGTTTGCCATCCATTAAACAAGGTTGCAATTTCTCATGACTTGTTTTACAGTACAAACTAGAGTGCTCCCTTGGCATTGTGTGCCTGCTTCCTCCCATACTATTTCTTGTTCCCAATACTGAATAACCAACGCTTGGCAACTCAACTGCCACCTCTGAGAACCCACGTTCCTTTTAGTGCTTTTCTTTTCTCCCTCCCACTCCCTCTCATTTTTTATCTGCTTGTTTTAAACGTTTTTCCGCCCTAATTATAGGCCACCAGGGCGTAAGCCTACCAAATCCCGTTAATAACATCCATCTCTGGGTTTTAATCCGGAACTTTACGGTACCATAGTAATTAAAATCAGGCAAGTTTTTCAAAAAGGATTTCTCCACGATGCAGGCATAAACTCAAGAACACTGCCAACACTTGTACAAGTAGGTTCAGTCACTGTGGTCAATATTGTTATATTGTAGAGGGGTTCATTGTGCGTGCGACATCATTTAGATTCAAAAACCCTATTCAAAATACACCACGGTCTCTCTCTCTCTCTCTCTCTCTCTCTCTCTCTTGTGCATAAAACATGAAACTGATTATTAAATTATTGAAAGTCGCGTAGAAATGTAACTTCAGAGGTTTGAAGAATTAAAAATGTCATATTTAAGTGTGCGAGAATCGAAGGCTGGACTATCCGGCTATATTTTGCATTAGCAATCTTTCTTTTAGCAGTTTTAGTCTCCCGCAGTCTGCAATATTATCCTGCCCTGCGAAATGACTCTCCCTCTGTCGCTTTTCTCAGTTTGAATTTGCTGCCGCAAAGAAAACAACGAGGAAATTTCTTTCACTGAGCCTGCATCGCAGACTATATAGTAGTGCAGCTGTAGACAATCTGCCTCGGCCGGCTCAAGTTTGGAGCATGTAAAAAGGAAAGATAGCAGGAAAGTTATTTTGTCTGTTAATTTGCCTGTGGTTCAGTATTTTAATCTATCCTTATTTTAAAAAGTACGAGTTTCGCAAAGATGTGACAAGAGATGGAGACACACCACGCATCCCATTGCAATCTCGCTGATTGGACAATAGATTTGTACAAATTATTACCATATATGACCTGGGAAGCAGGGGTAAACAAACTCAGCATGACTGCCAGAAAACAGTTGCTTTCGAGTACAAACACTACATAAACTACAACCTGGGCCCAAATAGTTGAGACTTTTTGCATTTTTTTATATTGAAACATCCCCTTCTCCCCCTATACAATGTTGACTTTAATTTCCCAAAGTCATGGTAACTGATAACTGATAACTTTATTTAACCAAGGTAAGTCCTTCAGGAATATTTACAAATATACACTAAAATATAAGTTTTACTAATACTAATCTCTAATTATTTGAAAATTCAAAATTTACAAGTTAAAATAGAAAACAATTCTCCTGCTTTACAAGGACGCCGTGAAAGAAACATTTCACCTTCAGAAACTGTGGCAGCTTATTTTGGATTTAAATTGATTTAATGATACTGCCTGCAGCTTTATGTTGGAACGTAAGCTATTCCACAGCACCGCTCCACTGTTAGCTAAAACTTCGTTTGTAATGCTCTATGTGAGGGAGCGGCACTGTGAGTTTACCTTCCGTATCTCTGAAATAAACAAGAAAGCGTATCGGATCGATTAACAAACTTCGCCCTTAGGTAATTCGGTGTTTCGTTGTTTAACAGTTTATACATTAAAATTGTCTTTTACAGTTTACGCTGATGATCGAGAGTACAAAAAAGTCACAAAAAGTTGCAAAAACTTGGTCACAAAAACATGGTCACAAAAACGGACCAACATTGAAAGCCTTCGAGTGCCGAAAACGTTTTATTAGTTCTTTTAATTACTTAAAAGTCTCAAGGTAATTTGGCCAGTTCTGAACCTGGGCCAAATTAATTGAGACTTTTTTTATTTTTTTTTATATTGAAACGCTCCTCCACCTCCCCCATACAATATTGATTTTCATCCCAAAAATCATGGTCTCAACTACTCAAGGTAATTTGGCCTGTATTGAAGTTTTATCGGCTCAGGGGAGATCCCTCGCGACGAAGGAGAACAAATATTGGAGGCAGGAGCAAACAAGCACAGCTTATATCGGTAGTTCCCAGCGTGATTGTCAGAGAACATTAGCTCTTCAAACATGCAGACCAGTTTCTCCGGCCGAGGTACAGACAACTTGCGGCGAAGGAGACTAACTGTCTACGTCTGCGAATGGCAAGAAAAGGACGGGAAAACCATTCTTTTACTCCTACATATAGCTCCCTGTTTAAGTGAATAGCTATAAAGCCGGAGTTATTTTTTTTAATAATTGTTTGAGGTCGAGGGCTACCTTTAGCTACTTGAAGATCTCCATCGAAATAACGCTCATTAAACAAAAAATGGCATAGATCCGTGTTGTTTCAGAAGAAATTATGTCGTTGTAACTTATTTCTATATATCAAGTCTATAACGATTGGAGCAGTCAGAATTATTCTCGCCACTCAGTAAGTTTGGCCGCCATATTGTTCTCCTCGGAAGGTGCTGAGTGATCACGTGCCAAAAGCATTTTTCGGAAACATTCATGACTAAAGGTAACTTAACATTCATGACTGGTGTAAATCGAAGAAAAACAATGTGGATTTCGTACACAGAATCAAAAAAAAAACAAGAAAAAATTGTTTTGAATTATTTACTTATATTTCAGAACTCGAGAGAAAAGCGATTACAAAATACTCTAAAGGTTAGACTGAATAAAGTTAATAAGGCAAAACCGACTACACCGGGCCAAAACAAATTAAGGCACTTACGATATTTTCAAAACACATCGTTAACAACTTCTGCCTGATTGAAATGTAAGTTTTGGCTTGATTCTTTTTAAACAATTTTTTTTTTAAATTTTGTATTTATCACGCTACTATTCCTATTATACTTGAATACACTTGAATACACTTACTACTTTGCATAGAGATTTCCTGTGGAAATTCTAATTGTGTTTACGGGTGATGCACTGCCATTAGGCGACTTCGCAGCACAACTTCTCCACGTGGTTAATGGTTATCGTATTAACGAGGAACCAACGAATTTTGAGAAAGCACTTCGATTTAATAATTGCCCTTCAAAATGGAACTTGCATTAGCTGAAAAAAAAAATCAGATGAATGCTACCGAAATAATAAAAATACAAACAAAATAAACTGCGAGATCGGGTCAACTCTTTATATAATACACCTCAAAATGCTAATTCTTCCCTTGAAACAAACGACGTGTTTTATCCGGCTGATGAACATTCTTGTTTTGTTTGAAGACACCTGTCCGTTTGTAAACGTGAAACTTTTACCCCGGGTTATAACAAAGCTTTTCTGAGGTTTTTGGGCAGTAAAAATGTTCTGTTGAGAACAACGGGTTTACGGGATGAATTTAAGCTTCAGTATCATTTGCTTATACAAAAATCTAGGGAAATTTTTGTGCCAAAATTATGCTCAACCTATTCTGTTTATTCAAAAGCTCAAATGCAAATCATTTCAAACCGCTGGAGAAACGATTTGCTGGCAGACAATTAAACATAATACATAAACCACACAGACTTCATCTTGAAGAAAACTACGAACAATTTGCTAGGTTTAAAATTACTAAGAAATTTAGACGGCGGGAAAGCTTAGCGCGCGGACGTATCAGATTCGAAAACACGTCTTCCATGAAAGGATTTTGAAAAGTGTGCATCAGAACAGTGAATAGACGCAAGACGCTACGAATAGAAAAGCCTCGCCAGCAGCTGCCAAAGACAAAAAGCGGTTGTCAAGACACTTCCACCCAAAGTGTTTTGGACAGAGAAAAAGACAAAGCTCCAAACTTTACTGATTCAGTGCCCCAATCACGAATTTTCATCGAGTCTATGGCCCGCGGGAATCTATACGAAACACCTTAATTGATGCTGTTTTCTTGAAACATTTTGGTTGAGATCGATTTACCGTCAGTTGTAGGCGAGGAATTAGTGATATTAGACTTTCTTGATCATAAGAAAATGTAATGAAAAACAATTCAGCTCCGAACGAACTAAAGAACGAACCATTCAAGTGACACAAATCCACTGTTGAGGACGGCTTGAAACAACACAAGGCTATTCAACTCACAAATTGGTACGTGGAAAACTTTTTATTTCGCTGGCGAACGGACAGAGATCAGGTAATCATGCACTATAAGGATTATTTTAGTCCGCTTATTTTTGTGTTTGACTTATGCATGTCGCAAATTCGTCTTATCTCCTAGTCTTAAATATCGAATAATTTGAAATACAACTTAAATTGGACTACAGACAGAGCTTTATCCCTTTATGACTGCTTACTTCGGTTCTGGATTGCAACGTAGCGAGAACAACAAGGCTAACATTGAAATTAAAAATAGCTAGCAAATATATTTACAGCGGAGAGCTAACATTTGAACAGAACAGTTTAAAACGTGAAATTTCGGATATGGGGCACATATTTCGTAGCGGCTTTATGTGGAAAGTTATATTCACAGTCTTCATCTGCTTTCAAAATGGCGGCCGCCACATGTATCTGCTTCCGATGCCAAACTTTGCTTAAGTTAAATTAACACCGCAGAAAAGTCTACCAAAGTTTAGTTTCATCATCAGTGTCGTCCATTTTACAACTTGATCATTTAGTTTTCTTGAATCTATTCCTTCGTATTTTGCAACCACTGTAGATGTTAGAAATAACGCCCGTTTATTTAGGAAAGATTTTGTTAAAATGCTGTGTTCATTCATTGGTCAGGCCTACTGTGCCAAATTGGTTTTGAGAAGAACTTTTGGTTGTTAGTCGACTGCTGGCTGGGTTTGCCGATTTTGCTGTGAGGAAAAAATTTACATCGCTGGCTTCTTGCATTACTACTACTAGCTGCACAATGTATCTGGCAACATACGAATTCTGTGGAAAGTCGTATGTTGGTAATTAGAGGCAAAATAATTTGTCAAAGAAACAGTTGAGAATCGGCCCTAAGAATTCACGCTAGATCAGAGCACGGGCACAGTTTTAATGTTTAATGTTTTACGTTTATAGTTGTTTGCAAGGTCTCTCCCAACAGATTCACTGAGAGACTCGAAAACCCTCTAGGTTCACTGGTTCAAAACAGCAGACCCTTATGGCCTAAATATGTTTAATCCCAGTGAAATACGCACTGGTATCCCTTAAACCATCAGTAGTAACAACTTAAGCCATTATTTCATCGCTAGTCTAGGTATTTTGCTACTGAGGAGAACTAAACAGTCGAAGGCCTCTGGCCGTTAAAATACCAGACGCTAGCGTGGTTTTGTCCTTGTAACAATAGTTACATAACATTTCCAAAAACTGTATAGAATTTGTGCCACTTCAAAATTACCAAGTAAGATTTCGTAGGCATATGTCGTTAGTACAAAATGGACAGTTGTTTATTAAATTGGTCTGAGTTCGATGGCTTTTCCTTCGGATTTTACATTTTCTTCGGCTTCTTCTTCTTCTTCTTCTGCATCTTCTTCTTATTATTATTCATCTTCAGTCTTCTTCATCTTCTTCATCTTCTTTCTTTCTTTACTCATCAAGAAAAATCATTTGCACAGTAGAGATTAAAATCTCCAAAATCCATAAAATATACGAATCGATTTTAGGAACTATTTTTGTCGGCTTCTGGTATCAACGAATGACAGAAAATGTAAGGCGCCTATAAATATCGTCGAGTCGTGTTTCAACTGAAAACAGTTGAATTTTGTCACAATGTATCTTTTAAAACTTTGTATTCAAGTCTCTTGCTGAGAGGACTTTTTTGATGAACTAATTATCTTACTATTTATCTTCGCACGTCAGTCTAATTCAAATACGTGTAACGGAAGTTCTTTTTAACTGGTTACTAATAAATTGCTCTACAAAAACATATTTATAACATTTGCTGTTGCTAATGTACTCGCGTCAGCTCTCATTCCCATTTGTTATACCAAATAAGTTACCAAAGATCGCTTAAAGCGGTACCTAAACAATCGTATAATAGAGATTATCACTTTTTGGGACTTTAAGAAATGCATACTAGTCCTCTTATATGTAATATGTGTCAGTTCGCGTTATCTACATTTGTAAACTAGTTGATTCAAATTGAAGGCCATTAATTTATCAGTTTTTGCCGTGACTCTCTTAAAAACGTCTTAGGTTGATTGAACTATTTAACAGTGTAGATGCAAGTTGATGCAAGCCAGAGCAAGTTTTGACCTTCAAACTTGCATCCGACTTGTGCTTCGTTTGGCCACTGGTGAAGAACTTGCAATACTTTACTTTGCTTTTATTTTTGCCTTTGCTTTGCTTAGTTTTGCCTTACTTTGTCTTGCCCTGCCCTTCCTTGCCTTGCCTTGCCTTGCCTTGCCTTGCCTTGTCCCGCCTTGCCTTGCCTGCCTTGCCCTAGCTGTCTTGTTTTTTATTGCTTTGCAATGCTTAGTTGCTTGTATGGTTCGCAATACTTTACTTCGCTTAAATTATTTTCGTTTTTGTTTGTT
>JAOBYE010712592.1:0-11040 GCA_025403585.1 Parazoanthus swiftii
AGCTGTGTAACCACTACCGTTGCGCAGTGTCATTTTGCAAAGACTGGGCACGAGCAAATATGGCAGTCGAACTGCAGATCGCAAATGTTGCCACTTCATTTGGTTTTTCTTGATCTAGCCTTCTGGAGAAAAGAATATTTCATTCCACGAAGAAAAGGACTCAAAGTATATATGATTGTATTTCTTTTTTCAGGTGCACAAGTATGCCTGGTGTTCAATTTTAAGGCTCACAACATAAAATTTTAGGCACACAGTTGAAAATGCTAGGTTGTTTCTATTCACAAGATAAATACATTGTATGTTAACTTAAAGATACAATGGTACACTGTAACACTGACATGAAACTTGATTTGCATATCCCAGGTGTATACAAACCCAGGTTACGCTGCTATGAGACATCACAGCTGTCATTGAAGTTTGAAAGATGTTTGGACTCAGAAAGTAAGAAGATTGGTATCTTTATTAGAACTCTAACTTAATATATGTATGAACATGTATATTTTGTGCGTCTGATTGTCAATGAAAAGAGCATAGCTAAGTGAATGCAATTCCAATAGTTGGATATCACAGTCATGCTGTACAATACAGTATACACTTGCGATAGAGTTTTGGGCACTGTGGTTGGTCAATATTTTATTGAAGCTTCTTCAAATTTCCCAAAAAGAGTTTTGTTAACCAAGAAGGATGAGTATCCAGTATCTTAGCCTCCTTCGCAGGCAACTCAATGAGGCAAAAGGCAAACATAGGCAAATGTACAGCTATGCCCTTCTTTCTTATCTACCACTGCTATCAATTGCCATCACTAAGCCTCAATGTCCATCATCAACTATCATATACCAGCATTAGCCCCACATTTGCCCATATTTGCCAGAGTTTCGCCTCACTGAGTTACCTGCGGAGGAGGCTACCAGTATCCCTGCATCCCATGTCCTGACAGTGTGTAGAGTTGTTTACCATACTTGAACATGTTCATACAGTACACGTGCATAAGCACAACAAGTAGCAAGTTGGCATGATCCTGTTTTAGTCTGACCTTCACTTTTTTGTGTCCACTGCATGTTCAGGTAGACACTTGGCTGTGAACTTAGAGCTGTAACATTAACTGTAGAGCGTTTGAACCTTTGGTTGTCAAACTTTGGCTCTCAACCATCCAATCAGATTACCAGAATTACCAAATTAGAGGGTAAAAATCTTGGATAGGGAAGGAGGGGTGCAAGGTAGTGTAGAAGGATTTAGTAGTGTTACATGCAGATTTCAAAATCAATACAGTGATCCCATTTTACTTATACAGTGCATCCTCAATTATCTGAACAGGCTGAACTCAATTGAAAGATGAGCGGTTTGGATAAGCCGAAAATCCGGATAATCGAGGAAGAACTTTTGACCTTTTTTTATGTTCTAGATTTGCGCTGGCGGCAATGGTCGTCATCACGAACGACCTCAGGCGTTCAATTTTTCTAAATTTATCGCTAAAATCACCATCAAAATGGATAAATTATGGATATAATGGACATGGGAATGATAAGGTGAGGGTGAAGACTGCAATGAGTTTGAAAAAAGATATTTATTTGACATTTATCCTGATTTAAATGGCAAAAGATTCAGGCAACTCAACAAAATCACATTCAAATTTCCGGGTAAAAAAAATTAACGACCCAAATTTGGTGTTCGGATAATAGAGGTTCGGATAATAAAGGTTTGGATAATCGAGGATGCACTGTATAAAACAAAAACAGGTTAAAAATAATAGACAAGTTTAACATGGTTGTGCATACAACTTTAATAATTTATGTATTTTCACACTTACAGTACATGTCTGATTACTAATTCTATCTTCTGTTATATGACTGTACATGCCAGTTGTCAAGTTCCAAATTCTGTCTGAAGACTACTCCAAAGTAAGTCAGCAGGACTCATTTAAGCCTGTTTCCCATAATAAGACACATCAGGTCCTCGCAAACAGACACAAACAGTTTGCAGAGGGGTGTTTGCAATGATCAACAAGCTCTTCCATTTCTCATTGTCACATCCAAAATGGTCGCAGACCTGCCATAAAGATAGAAAAAATTATATCTTTACAGCTCGTTTGCAATCATCAGAGACAAGACATGTCTGGAACAAACAGTAAAATGTATTACCTTAATGCAAAAGATTTGCGAACACCCCTTTGCAAACTGTTTGGAATGACTTACGCCAATATGGGAAACAGGCTTTAAACATGGTGAACCTTTACATTTAAAAAATACTGAATGGCTATTTTCTAATTCTCAATGATCTTAGATTAATCCTATCCTTAGGCTAATATGTTGAGAATAGTCTCAACAGTTTTAGTTGATCACATGTTTTTGTAACCAAGTGTCTCTTCATACCCCATTCCCCAGTCCTCTTATTCTTGTCACCTTTGCAACCAGAACAGGTCAAAGGTCATAAAAGAGGCTAAACTTTTTCAGGTTGATTCAATTCTAACTAGACGTTTTTAGCTGTTTAATGATGCATGTTTGTTAACTAATTTAGGCTGAAAATGAAATCAAAACAGGGTTCGTGCTACTCCTTAACTCCTTGAAAACTCCTTGAATTTGGTTTTCATTTTCAAGGGCGCTTGAAAAGCTCTTGAATTTTGGAATTTATCACAGACTCCTTGAAAACTCCTTGAATTTTGCACTTATTGATTTCAGTCTGGTGCAGGTTTAAGAAATAAATGTTGTTAAATTTATAAAGCACACTTTGTATATAAATTTTTTTGTGAAAAGTGAATGGTGTTCTTGCACAGAGTCAACAGTTTATGTTATTATAGACACAATACCCCGCCCAAAAATACTCCTTAAAAGTGAAATTTGACTCCTTGAATTTTGTAGCCGATGGTCATGCTGATCAGCACTAACCCTGTTAAAAGGCCCTCTACACGTAAAACTCTTCTAAAAAGGGTTTCTAATACATGTTGATCCTGAAGCAGACCAGACTCATTCAAAAGTGCCAACTTAAATTAATTTTAGTTTTTGCATGAAGGCATGCTCTCATTGCTTTAAAAAAACAAACAAAAAAGGCCTTATAGTATGTTGAGTTGGAAGCTAAGTTTAAATGAAAGATCTTCATTGCAGTCAGAGGAGGCAAATCGGATACATGCTGTTTTGAAAGTAAAGTAAAGACACTTTACTTATGGAGGGTAGCACACTAACATCCATATGGTTTAATCTCCCATGTTTCCCTAACCACAACACCGAGATTACCCTACTCCTTTCGAGAAGTGTGTGGGTTCTTTTAAGTCCCCTGAGATAACATTCAAGGAGACTAGACCAATTTTAACATCCTTGTCCACGGACGGTGTGGTGAAAGAAGGTCACACAAAGTTCAACCTTCGACCTTGAACTTGGGGCCTCCTGGTTGGCAATTCAGTGAGCTTACCAACCGTGCTAACCTCATACACACAAATGAAGCTTTTAAGGCATGTACGTTATTAAAATTGAAACAGATGCGTATATTAAGTAGTTACATAAAACTACATGTACTGAACAAAAACAAAGGTTGACAAGAACTTTAAAAGGCAACAAGATTGAATGAAGGTTCAGAGGAACACCCGAGCCCTAAAGTTAACCACTGTCAGATGCTAATTTGAAACTAAACTTTTCCATATAATGTCCATGTTACTTGTTGATTTAGTTTTGTATTGCCCAACTCACACTGTTTTCTCTCCTTCCCTGAAGATGGTTTTTCTCAACTCTGACCGACATGTGGAGTTCCACGCACAGGTATAACTGACTTAGTTTTAGCCTTACAGTCATGTACATGTACACATTTACTGGTCATATTTGCTGTTTACAAAAGACAATTTACTGAAGTGCCAAAAACAGTGCATTTCTAAGGATACTGGTTGCTAAGGAAAATAGAGACTTTTGTGTAATACAAAATTAATGTATCTTTTTATAGTTGAATAGTTCTGTAGATTTATATAGTTTACATTTTCAGTCTGTAGAACTCCAAAAAATGCAGCCAAGGAATTCCCATTTTAAACTTGAATTAAAACACACAGCGTAGATACAATTTTGGAATTTCGTGTTCTCGCGTGAGAAAAATAGGTCAATTGACTCGCTTACATGTACAGTACATGACACCATCGACCCTTACATCCAAGGGTTACTAAGGCCCAATCAAAACGCCGCTCCACTCATGCCGAACCTAACTCAAATAAAGTTCGACTCTAGAGCGACTTTGGAGCGAGGGTTAATTCATACGCCATACCTGGGTCGAATTAAATAGAGTATTACATTATTATTACAAACAGAGTACTATTGGGAAGATTATAAATTATCTGAATTCGTCTGAATCAGCCTTCTCTCAAACATCACATAATGCGACAGACCCTGCCGAACTTCACGTTGTTTGCCGCTCCAAACCTAACCTGCCGAACCAAACTGGCTCAAATGCCGCTCTTCTGTCGTACTTAACTATCAGTTAGGTTCGCATATGAGTGGAACGGCGTTTGGATCCGGCCTCAAAGGACAATACAGTGTGTGGCTATGTATCGTGGTAACTATGGTTTGAATGGCAAATAGAACATGTTTTTGTTCAATACAGTATGGAAGGTACTACAAGACGAGAATTCCCAAGTTTGGACGAGACTTGGTCTATCATTACCCATCATGTGAACTCTACTTGGTGGGAGCAAGGTAAGTCAATGGTGGCCTAGCTTTTGCACAACTGCTCCTTGGTTGTGAACTTATCTTTCAAACTAATAAGATGACATTATCACTGATTTCATCATTATAGTTAGTCACAAAAGTTGTTACGTTTTTTGTTAACTTTTTGAAATTTGTAATTTTAAAAAAAAAACATCTGTAACCTGGTGATTGTCGTTTTCTTCCAGTTATTTAAAAGTTTTAGCCCACGAAACGATGTCTTCCAGCTATCTCCAATAATGTATATCTCAAAACCAATCGAATTCTCGACTGTGAAAAATCTAAGACGGCCACCGTTAACGGGCATTTTGAATTTTTGCATTTGTTATTGTGGCAACAGTAGCTAATTAATTGACCATGTTTTGTACATGACTGTATGAAAACATGGGTTAGTCGGAAAAATGATATGTCCAGACCTTGGACATACAGTATTTACTGGTGTGAAAATAAAGTCTGGTCTGACATAGTCAGTTTTGATGTCACATGGTGGGAAGGTTAGAGTCTGACAAGGTCAGTCTGGTGAGGAAGCCGTTAATATTTACATAAAAACCCACAAGAAAGCGTGTCTGGCCATGTACTGTACAGTGTAGCTTTGCCATACTTTCTTACATCAAAAAATTTCGAACAAAATTAGTAGCTAGAGGCAAAGGATATCATGGAGATAATTTAACTATGCTGCCTAGATACTTGTTAGGTGAACTTCTGGAGTAATTTCTAATTGCAAAATTGAGAATTTATAAACTTTTATAGCATGTACTAATAACTAGGACGAAGAGAATGTAATCTCCTGCTAGTACGTATATCTAGGGTAGTCTTGAGTAAGAGTAATATTTTTTAAACATTTGGGTTGTAGTTGTGAAGTCTATCGGCTGAACCTGGAACAAGGTCGATTCCTGAACTCCTTACAGACTGATGCATCGTAAGTACCTTGAGCGAATCTATTAAGAAATGCCTCAATTAAGAGCCTTGAGACATTTTGAGAATGCAGTAACTATAGTTTATAAAGTTACGTTAACCAGGCAGTGCATCATTTCCAACTCGCGGTTTGAAGGGAACCATGAAATGTTTGCTTAAAGCGGCAGTTCAACTTTCATTAAACAGCATCAATTTCATAACGAGAAAAGTCATTTGTTGGTTGGGTTGGTTGGAATTAACTACAATTTCACGAAAGGAGTTTTTTGGTTTTCAAGAATAGAATAAACGTTGCAACAAAATATAGGAAACTATACACCACCCAGGCTCCTAACATTCGTGTAGCTCTCTTCGCCTCTGATACTAAAAATATCTGTATCGTGCGCGCTGTGAGGGATTTTATGTTCGTTCGAATCTAACCACCAGTGTTTTGGTACATGTAATCTAATGAAAACCTAAGATTTATTTCGACGATCAGACAAACCATTCGCAAGTAGTGAACAGGGCAAATCAGAAATAGTTGTCGATACAAGAAAGCCAAACCGAGAATTCTGCATTTGAAGGTCTATGCAAATGTAGAGGATATTTGACTTTCGCAGCTTCATGCACTGCATGTATCAAGTCAGAAGGGGTAAACTTGTTACATATTTTAAGGCGTGTTTTACAAGTAAGTTAACACAAATGGATTTCTCTTGTCGGGGTTGCGATCTCTTAGCCTGAAAATTTACTCTTACGCACGAAAGCTAGCAAACTTTGAACTTTGCTTGCTGAAATGCCAGACACTGAAGCTGTTGTTTTAGAAGTCCAGCTTCACCACTGTCACTTGTTCGGTAAAACTTGTACAATTTCTCAAATCAATTAAATCCGTTTTTCAGATCCATCAACGCATGCAGCATCAACCCGGTTCACCACTTGATTGCTGCTGGAACAGCAGAAGTAAGAAAGTTTTTAACGACTCAATCTTACATACAGTCTATAGAGTATGCTCAGCAAGAGTCCGACTTTGGTTTATAGAATGCATTTGACGCTGGGATAGTACATTTATAAGTAATGGTTATAGCAACTGGGCAAGAAACGGTGAAGACTGATCAGTTAAGAAGATGAAAGACGAAGCGACTCTTCCTCACCCCTCACCCCCTCCATCCAGTACTCATCCCGACCCACCACCCCCTGCTTTTCTAAGGAAGGGAGACTTGTAGGGATCTTACCCCATCTTCTCGTTGATAACGTCCTTGTCACGGTACCTACGTACTAGAATATGCAGATACTTGTAATTTGGTATATGAAGCCTCTCACACAGAGTCGATCTGTGTCTCCTGAGCTGTAGTTCGGGAAAAAAAAAAACTTATCTTGGGACCTCAGCCTCAGGATAAGTTACTGACTAACATAACATATTTACGTAAATGTAGCCCCAGATTGATCAATCAGTGACAATTAAAAGGGTTTCTAAGTTTTTACCAGGGGGCAAGTTATGTGATATTCCTTGCCGAGGTGTTTTGTGTATCGTATAGCCGGGGTAAGCTCCATCGAAGGCCGATTATAATGTTCCACATGTTTTAGGGTTGTGTCGAGTGCTGGGACCCAAGATCGCGCAGTAGAGTTGGAGTTCTCGATGTTGGCTTGTGCAATTTCTCACATGAAAAGTAGGTTCTTTGGATTTTATTTCAGCGTAAATGTCCAATCGTGTCAAGTCGTGATACATACACATGTAGAGTCCTGTTACATGTAGTAGTAGCTTAGTAGATTGCCCACATGCATGCATGCAATAAGTGCTTATGGCGTTTTGGTCTTGAATACTGAAGGACAGTTGAGTCACGTCTAGGAATTCTCAAAGAGGGCTAGACAGGACTACGACTTCGTGGTTGTAAGTTGGAGATTTATAAATGGACTTGGACATTCGCTTGAAACTGTTCAAGGTCGCTCGTTTGAATGAACCAAATAAAAACGCTTTTGAAAATTGTGAGCTAAAATATATTTTAAGTACACGGGCCTGAAGTTATTTTAAATTCCGCTATTCGAGTGTGTTCTAAAACTCTTAACGCTGCTGGAAGGGGCATGTTAAAATAATCAATAGTACGAATTTTTAGCAGTGTTATCGAATATAGAGGCGAGGTTATTACAAAGTAAAAATCAGTATTTTTGAAGACATTTGTAGGCCGACATGAAAATCTTGCTCTCCGTGAATGCTAGAATCGTGCCGAATTCCTAACGCGACACTTCTATGCAAAGTTTAGTTCTGTAGCAAGCTTGAAGTTAGTTTTAATATGCTCTTTCCAACACTGTTGATAGCTTTTCAGTTACGCAAGTTCGAGAAGCGGAATTAATAAAAAAAACATCGACCTGGTCTGTCGAATTCGAAGCAGTGCGCGCCGATTGCCCGCCAAGAGATTAGCAGTAACATTTCAAGTTTTCTAACTGGCATGTTGTTATTGCTGCCAGACTGGATGTCGTTCCTGCGGTCACTGCACTGTCCTTTAATGGCGCCCTGACGATGGGTGTTGGCACGAGCACGGGCCATGTGAGTAGACCGCTTTGTGCGAAAACCGCAGTCTTATCACCGGTTCAGTGTTAATAACAATAATAATAGTAAATAATAATAATAATAATAATAATAATAATAATAATAATAATAACAATGATATAATAATAATAACAGTAAAAGAAATTTATTTTTAAAATGTGCATTATGAAGTAATTCTCAGTGCTAATTCCAATATTAGAAGACTGAAGAAAGTATTACAAAAAGAATATTGTTTAACCTAAGGAAAACTGACTCACTAGTAAAGTAAAGAGGCTTGTTAGTAATCTAAAATGTTTAGCTATAATCCCAATTACAATAGATTTTACAAATACAATTCTGATAGCGGCCCTGCCATACTAAACGTTCTGTTGTGTAAGTCTTTATCTTGAGTTTCTTCTATGCTAGTGTGGCCTGATTAACACTGACGCCCCTCCCCCTCCCCCCTAGGTGTTGTTGTACGATCTGAGATCAAGCGAACCGCTACTCGTCAAAGATCATCAGTACGGCCTACCAATCAAGAGTTTAGCTTTCCAGCAGCAGCTCGGAGTTGTTCTTTCTGTTGATAACAAGATTCTCAAAATATGGGACCAAGACACCGTATGTATAATATATTGTACTTTTCGTACTTTTTAAAAACCTATTGAAGCGCATGCGTGTTTTGTTTTAAAGTAAAACTTCTATGTTAACAGTTCCAAAAGATTTGGCTCGTTTTTTTCTGAGTAATTTTATGACCGCTTGTACTTCGACTATATTCATTTGTATTGCTTTTGGTATTTCCTCTATTTTTACCACGCGTAAGGACTGAATTTTCTCTGAAAACTCCAAATTTCTTTTCAAGGCTGCTGTATGGCTTTTAACAAACGCGCTTCAATAAATTTCTTGTATACATGTATATTTAGTTTCCCTTCAGGACATTTTCTGTTTTTAGTATATTTCAAATATTAAAACTTCGTGTAACTGCATATCCTTGAGTTCAGTTAAGATTTTAAAAATATATCATGTGATTGTTTTGAAATTTTAGCTTTTACAAGATTTTCATGGCCCCGCTTAACAACAGTTTTGAAAAGACTACCGACTTGGCCACCCTGTGGAAGAATACGTGTTGGCTATCTATCTATCTGTCTTTAACCGTTTTGTTTTTGTTTTTTTAAACAACATTTTGCATTTTGTTCCGTTTTAGGGGAAGCCTTTCACGTCAATAGAACCACAGTCAGATATTAATGATTTGTGTTTGTTTCAAGATTCTGGTAAGACATTCAAACCTTTCATTTTTCACATCGTCCACTTGCTTTTCCCAACTGCATACATTCACAGAAACTCTCTTCTGGTCCTTTGAGTGGGAGTAATTTCGGAGTCGAGAAAAAGCTACATGTGACCCTTCCTGGTCTCGCTAAGCTTCTCTCGTCATTGCCTTGTTCTGAAGTTTATCACACGACTATCCAACTTTAAAATTCGAATATAAAGTGTTTTTCCTTTAGACGGCTAGAACCGACCGATTGATATATGTTACAAATTGGTTTGGTTTGGCGTTACTTTTAGTTAAAAAAATTTATATGGAAAAAAGTAATAAACACGCTGAAACACCTATTATAGCTGTTTGAGTCACTTTTATTTAGGACGACCTCACTTTTGAGGGACGACTAAAAATAAATCTTGGTTGTCCCATGAACAACAAGAAAATTTCCTTAAAATCGAGCCCTGAAGTAGTTAAGCCCCGGTCCATAATTTAGGGGGGGGGGGTCATTTACCCCCTCCCCCCTGCCTGACACTAGCTACTTCTCTGGTAGTTGGGATGCTTCATCAGTGTTAGATACTATCTGTATGACCGGCCGATTTAAAGACTTATATTAAATTGCATTCTCTTTTTGAAAACTGCTAAAATTTATGCAGAAATATTGAAATAAAGCTAACCAATTTCAGTATGGGATTGTCATTATAACTTGTATGTATTCGGGAGAGGATTCGTCAGTCTTGGGAAACAGCTGATCGGAAATTCATCTCAAACGACCTTGAATCGTCTACAAATTACGCACAAAGTTCTCTCAGTGACAACCCAAAGTTGAGGTAGGTTAACTTTATTTCAGTATTTTTGCAATTGTTTTGCACTTTGAGAAAATAAATGAACTCCCACACAAAGCATCTAAATCGGCCGGTTATATTCAGTATATATTGTCTAGCACGACGTATCACAGCCGCTGAAACTTCAAACAATACCACCTCCAATTTCAATGTCGAGTCAAAATATACTTATCTATATTCAAGTTCGGATAACCCGCGAACCCACCGACCGCCCCTGGACCTCCAAGGATGGATGGTATACAGGATTACTGTATTCTAATGACTTGCTGTTTACTTTCAGGTCTTCTCTTCCTTGCCACTGAGTCGCCCAAGATGCTGGTCTACTATATTCCGGTGAGCTACATACAATGTCAGTACACTAGAGTTTCAGAACGTATTGTCACCACATCCCTACGACCTTTTCCAGGGCTGCTATGCACTATAGAACTGGGACGGATCCAGGAATGAATGAGAGGGGGTTCGGATAAACATCCGCCGGGCAAGGGTGGACCATCCTGGGGGGGTCCGGGGGAATGCTCCCCCGGAAAGCTTTTTAAAAAATAGGTCCTCGGCAAGGTGATCTTCGAACGTTTTGAGGGGTAATTGTTAGCTCTAACTACCTTTAAAACACCTCAGTTGTACTATTTTTGTTTTTTCCTTAACTTGACCTTTTTTTTAAAAGAAAAAGTATGCTGAAAAAAATTGCGTTTACTTCATTTTAGAGGGTTCGACCGAAGCACCCCTAGATCCGCCCCACATAGAGAGTTGCAAAAAGAGTCCAGTTTCGAATTCTCGCGCTCTTCCGTGTAACCGCTGATTTTTGTACTTGGGGCGCAGTTTCCTTACTT
The DNA here is from genome assembly GCA_025403585.1 of Parazoanthus swiftii. Taxonomy (NCBI): domain Eukaryota; kingdom Metazoa; phylum Cnidaria; class Anthozoa; order Zoantharia; family Parazoanthidae; genus Parazoanthus; species Parazoanthus swiftii. The sequence goes on from JAOBYE010712592.1 coordinate 11,013, forward strand.
GGAGACGAGGCTCGCACTGTAGAATTGT
>JAOBYE010712603.1:0-11040 GCA_025403585.1 Parazoanthus swiftii
CCCACGTACACTCCGGTGCAACTTTTTGGTTAAACTATAGCTAAGGCCAAAGATATGAAATTGTTGGCAAAGTCGATCCTCCAGTTTTTGCTTAAGATCCAAGTTAACTTTTCAAGAAAACAAAAAAAATTGAATGATACACTGTTATTACAGAATCCCGTGATTCTATCAGTGTCTCTCAGATTTATTATTTGCCTCTGCTAAAAGCATCCGTCAATAAATAAGCCACTGAAAAATGACGATATTCTGCTCAATTTTGCCTTACACGGTAGTTGTTAAAAAATTATAACTATAGCTGTTCACTTAGATCATCTAACCACAATTTATTACAGGCATCCAAGACTAGAACTTATGGCAAAAGAACTTTTTGTCTCAAAGCTGCTAAACTTTGGAACAATCTATCAGTCCAAGTTAAAACTTCGGATAGTTTGCCCAACTTTAAACCTAAAGTGAAACATATATTTTAGGAACTAATATAATTTTTATACATTTATAGATAACATTTGCATGATTTATAAAATTATTTATCTTGACAATTCTACTGTAAGATGTAATATTTTGTAGTTTTTCGTTAGTCTTTTCATAGTTGTAAGAGCATGCAGTGAGATTGCATCGCAATGATCCTAAAATAGCTTCATTATAATACTAGCATTATCTGAACCATTAGGATGAGAAACTACAAATTATATATCTCCATTCCCCTTCTAATATATCGGTAACAAATCTAAGTTATCTCTCCGGCCCTAATTCTGCCAGCTTCCCACAAGCAATAAGTAACACGGACACCCCCACCTCCCTACCCCTCCCCCCCAACCAAGAAAATAAACAACACAAAGATACACCTGTGGCTTGAGAATTCGCTGCATTGTTTTGTGCTTATTTCGTATTGTTTTGGACTGACTGGTGGGCTATTTCTTTGCTTTTCATTGCAGTAGGAGCTTCGAAAACAATGCGAGATCGTAGTTTTGTCGTTTGGCTGTCAAGACAGTCCTTTAGAGAGAAAGGCAAACAATATAAAATATTAAAGCGTACCAATATCTTGTCTTTTTGAGTATTAGGCAAAATGGCCTTAAATTCTTTTGTTTAAGGATAACCATTTAGTGAAAAATCTTGATCTGGATAAACACAATATATGCGGTCAAGACATTTTCTTTGATGGATAAGCAGCATTTTGCTAAATCATTGACATATCTCTCAGTTTCGAGGCAAATTATTGGTTTTTCGTAACAGTGTCTATATATAATGCTGTACTGAGTTACTTCAGAATAGCTTTATTAGTTTAACAAACAATTAGTTTGACAAGATAAAAGATAAAAGGAAATTAAATTAAATTAAATACTCAAATTTAAGTGCGAAATGCTGTCATTTTAATGATTCCAGGATGAGTTAAAATTCAATAATGATTTCAGCTTTATAATAGTTACTATATTTTACTTAAAGTGTGTTTTACCTAAGCGTGTTTTAGAGCTTAAAATCTGATATCTTTATGAACCGCATCACATTGAGACAGGGATATTCTCAACCCTTTAGAGATTGTATATTGATAGTTACTACAAAATCCTTCAGGACGGAACTGAAGCACAAAAGAGCACCTTTTTTTTCACAACAAGCCGGTTGTAACTAGCTACCCACTCCTGATCAAAAATGAAAAAAATACACGTGTTATTCATAACAAGTGTGTATTACTTGAAATATCTAGCTTTCTTTTGGAAGATTCCAAGTTCGTGCTTTACTTTTGCTATAGTTTGTTCGCACTATCTCCTTTTGGGGCAATTTGTTAACACTTTCCGTCACCGAATTTTCTGTCAAGGTCGCGCCCTGATTTTTGTTAAGTTAAATTAATTATAATCTGAACATCTGGCTGTAAATAACCGAATCAGCTCAGAACAGTACTTGGCATTAAAACTGATTAAAGACAGGAAAGATACATTGATCTAAATTAGTCATAAGAATTATATATTTTCTCAACTTTCGCCAAAAACTATGAAAAACACAATGTTGCGATAAATGGAACAGGGAAGAGCAACTGATTACTCTAACATTTTATCTTTATATTCAAAAGCTAAAGTTTTTCGTCTTTTTCAACTTTGTCAGTAAACGGAAAAGTTGAAAACTGAAGTTCGTTAATTTTATTTAAATTTAGGATTGCATTTCTTTTCAATTGTCGTCTAATAAAGTCACAAGAATTTCAGTGTTTGATGTTCAAGATCATTCAGGAAGCTAGACATTCAAACAGGCAATCTTTTATGACATATTCCATACTTAGTTTTACCAATAACTTTTAACCATCTTCATTGTGTGCTGTTGTCCTGAAATGAGTTGTTTTTTTTATATGAATAAACATTGTATTGCTTAGTGCAGATCTTTACATGTTTGAAATTAGAGCAACGCGAATTGTTTTACAATAGCACTCGCAGGCTAAAACGCACCCAGATTTTAGGGAAAAAATTACCTACGAACAATCTTAGACTTAAATTAGACTCCAGTTAAGAGTCATAGTTACTGATATACGTACCTTATCCTGTTTAGGAATAAAAAGAAATTAAGGGTGACTTGCCAAACAGATTAAGATAAGTGTCGATGATTCTTGACCAGAAATATCTGGTTTTTAAAAAAATTGATGCACAGTGGTTTTGAATGGCGCCACAATAATTGCGCAAAACGGATATAAGCTTGTGTTTAGCTTAGAATACTGCAAATATTGGCAACTTTTCTTATTGTTTGACGGCAGGAACTAATCTTTGTCGTTATTGCACCAAATTTTGGTTTAATAATCTCTTGAGCAAGTAATAAAATCCGTAGGTGTGAAGAATTGCTCTACTCGAGATCATATCCTGTAAAACTCTCTCTTTTAAAAGGCAGTAGAATCTCATTTGATGCAGCACGTGCAAAAAATAGGCTTTTAAAAGTATTCCCTTTGGAGGAACTGTTTGTGTGTTAATGCAGCTGACTAAATAAAAATGGTGTTTTGCGAAAACAGAAAATCAAAAGCAACAATACGAGACGAAGAAATAATGGATCTTGTTCAGAGCAAACAAAGATCTGTCCATTCAATTGCATTATTACACTACACAATCAAAACAATGTGTTTCTCTTCTGACATTTGATCGAAGGAGTAATATGAAAGTGGTTTACGTAAACGCGCGCAGGTAAATATTGTTCAATAGATCTATTAAATTCCTTCCTTTGACGCATTCACAGATATATAAAGGTGGAGAGAAGACTCGCTCCGAGTGCATTCTCTGGTCTCGACCATCTCCAAAGGTGAGTAAATAACTGAATAATTCTCGCGAACACGTATAGTGCACGAGGCCTTTCTTGTAGCTCAGTAATATTTTATGATTGCACTAAATTAAGCCTGTAGTTTTGTCCTAAAATGTTGTATTTAGAACTAGTTTTTATAATGTTGGCTCTTGATAGCAGCGTTTCTACTATAAATGAGCGAAATCGTCCGAGTTTTGATGATAATTTATGTGTTGATTTAAGAGAGATTTGCAAAGAAACAGAACTGCCTTAATCATTACTATTTTACCTTTTCTCTCTTTTATAGCTCGTCAAAATGAATCTTTTCTGTTTACTTGGGCTAACTGCCCTCGTTGCTTTTGTAAAAGGTAAGTTCACTGTTGTTTTTGAAATGATGTTACGTCAGCAAGATTCAGTTCTTTACGTGAATAGCTATGTTTTCTACTACTAGTTTCCAAGTAAACGCGAGTAATTTCTGTTTTTTCCTAGTTTGAAATTGTCCCCCTTTGCACATGATTAACAATCAAAGAAACGCTTATGGAATCGAATTTGCTTATAGAACTAGAAGCTATTACAAGAACACCACAAAGGGAGAACAAAATTATTATCTATACGTGCTTTTTTATATATAAGAACAACTTTGTAAGAACATCGATGCTCAAATTGTCAAGAATTTAAGAACAATTTAAGAACAAGCTGCGGCTCGGGCTCGATAGCTTTATATTAGTATTTTTTTTAAAAATTTCACTGAGCCTCGACCATGTTCGTTTTGCAGTACATGTAATGCAGTACCTTAGGCTTAGTTTTTATTCATTTCAAACCACCAATAGAAATAAGAACAATTTGAGGCTCAAATCGCCAAAAAGTTAAGAACAGTGAGCCTCGGCCAAATTAACTGGTTCTTATAAAAAATAAAAAAACGTGTTTAAGGTCACGTGTGTTCTGTGATTACTCAATTGTTTCTTGATATATTCAAGCTTTTGAATAGGTTGAAGGAAACCAATAACTCGACTATTTTGCCTCTCTTGAAGGGCGTTACTGTTCTATAACACAACTATTCGTTCTTCATTGTCTGGAAGAGATCTTCATTTAGATGTCAACTGTTAATCTAAGTAACTGGATTTTGGAATATTATAAATTATCTAAAATTCGAAATGTTCTGTATTCGGGTGAAAAAGCATACGAATCGGAAACTCGGTTTTAAAGCATGACAATTTTATTTATCAAACGTGGGCGATCTATATTTTTGTGTTTCACTAAACCCAGTATATTAAATAATAATAATAATAATAATAATAATAACAATAATAATAATAAAAATAATAATAATAATAATAATAACAATAATAATAAAAATAATAATAATAAAATTAATAGTATTTGTATAGCACATTTTCTCAAGTTTAAAGGCGCTGTTGTAATGTTGCATAAAAACTCCATTTAATCAAACCTAAAATATATCACTTATAATAGATAAAATTATAAGCAATGACTAAATGACGAAAACATCAACTAGTAAAAATGGCCAGCCTCAAAAGAACCGTTTTAATTCGCTTTTCCAAAATTCGTTAATGATGGGATGTTCCTAACGTCCATTGTTTTGTTTATGTGAATAGTCTTTTCTTGTCTTGGTACGATTTTGTATCTTGGCCATGAAACTTATCTGATAGTTAAATGGTTGTAACTTTAAAAAGTATTTCGCTGCCTTACGTAGAGTCACTCAAATATTTGCAATGGAAGACGTATTATATAGTGCTGAATACATGGTAGTTTCAATGATTTCATGTTCTATGGCAAAGAAACATTTTTTTTTGTTTAGACTATAAACTTCGTTGTATCAAAAGAAACTGTTAAGCATCTTTAACGAGAGCAGCTTTGAACTGTTTAACAATGGTAGAACACAATGGAAAAAAAGGTTTTGAGGTCATTCAGGATATTTTATTCTAAACCCTTTGATAAGTTGTTTATTATTTTCATTTCGGAGGTTGCGGGGTTTTGACGAAACCAGTCTAAGCTTTGCAAAAAACTAGATCAAAATACATTCATATTATAGTTTTGAAATGTTAGGTAATTTTCATTACCACAAATTTACAGCTCTCTTTACCTTTCTATGTGTGTACTAAAAATATAATTGTTTTTGAAAATCGATTGAACAGGAGCTTGTCATATTGCTAGTTCAGAACAGGAACTTGTCATTCACCTTGTGTCAAAAGAAACAATATATGTCGGAAACTACATAATTAATATCTTAAGGAGTAAACAATCCCCTCCTTAGTAAAAATGATATTTGTAAGTCTTTTTCACTCTACTACTGCAATTCCTTTATAAAGCTATCATTGAAAAAAGAGCGATTCATCAATAATAAATAGGTTTGTCATATTTTACATCAAACTCAGTAATGGTTGATGAATTTTTGAAATTTTAAAGTAATTAATATGATCATTTCCCAATTTAAACAGTTCTCACATAAAGTAACCGTAACTCCAAATACATGGATTTGTTTTACATTTCTTGTGTGCTCAACATTTGTTTATCTCCCGGCAGTTTCCAATGTTTTACCATTGTATGTCAAAACGTCAAACGATTAGCAAACGTGTTAGCCACATAGACAGAACGAAAGAGCTATTTACAGTTTAAGAAGACAATTGTAAATTAAGAGTTTCGAGCAACAACCAAAGGTCAATTTTGTCAGAAATAGTTGTATGGCGGCCGAAAAAATCATTCAAAAGTCTGGATAATGTTTCTTTGTGCAGCTGTGTTCAGTTCCTCTTTTTCAGAAAAAAAATCTTTCTCTCAAAATGGCAAGGAAAGTAATGTCGTATCGTACACTTGTGGGCAAGACGTTGGTAGTGGATTTCTTCATGGTACCTTTTAGTGTGTGACTATCTTAATGTAAATCGATTTCGCCTTTAAAGAAGCCTTTCAAGCACAAAAGACAGAGCACAAAATTATTTCATGTAATATCTTGCTACCTATAGGTTTTTGCGTTATCCCATCCATAATACCAAATCGGTATGAGATGCCTTCATTGGGGGTCCACCCTGTCTCATGTCATCGCTCTTGGGAAGTTAAGCAATTAGTATGGCAACGGTGACAAGCAAATTATCAAAAATAATCGGTTTTTATGTACAACAATTCCACGTACGCGTGGAATGCAGTAAGTTTACCGCCTGGCCACCATCGAGCTAAAAACACCGAGTTTGGATTTTGAATTTTTCGCTTCACCTTCGCAACTTGAGTTTCATATTGGTTCACTAACAGTCTTTCAATCAGAAAAGGACAAATATAAATGGTACTGAACTATTTCTTAACAAAATGTACGTCATGTGTTTTCACATCTCAAACATTTTTCCGACTTGATACCATCCACTGGTCTCCTTTTTCTTTACAAGAGATATATATTTCAGCTGTTTTAAAAACTACGATCATTCTTGTTGTATAAATTTGTTTTAACTTAATCTACCACATGCCATGCTATGAATTGTATTCTGTAAAAACGCCCTTAGCTTCTAGTTGAAGTTGTTTCGTCAAAACTTCAACATCCCCAATACATATATATTTCCACTTATTCGATGGCAAATGAAAAAAAGAAAGAATTTCGTTGTAAGAACACAGTGGCTACCTGACAGTGCTAAATAACCAAGATTGTGTTTCAACCAAAAAACGTTCTAAGATAAAAAAGATACTCACACAAGAAGATAATGTGAGTTTAAGTGAAGCTACTGACATTTCAGAATTCTTCACATGTACATCAACTAAAAACAACATAAATTAAGGAATGCAGATTTCTTTTTACCTGGAATTGACACTGCTAGATATTGGAAACATTCTCTGCGATTCTGCAGACCCTTATCATGGGGTAAGTTACAGGGGCGTATCGGGGGGGTAAAGTCCAGGGGTTACGGAACCCTCCCCCTGTTTTCCACATGCGCGATACTGACTCACGTTTTAGATTCTCTTCCAAAAAAAAAACTTTTTAAATTCTCATCTTGGTCAACTTGGAACTCCCTTTCCAAAATTTCTGGGGACGCCTTTGAGTTATCCTCTACTATCAGAAACTCGACAACCCTGGCGTCTTTCAAGAACGTTTGAGGAAACAAAATCTCACTGCCCTCGTAGATAAAGTTTATCCACCTAACTGCTTAAATTCTTTATACATTGTAAATTAATACACTCCTTTTATATTTTATAAGGTTACAACATGTTTTATACGTGTCCTCATTTCGCATACAATTTTAAAATTTTTTAGTCTTCATATGTAATTTACATAGCTTTAGTTATTCATAATTTATAATTTATTTTTTATTATTAGCTGTATATATTCTTCAGAGATGAATATCGTTAGTCATTGTATGTAGTTTGTATAGATTTAAGAGTTTATATTCATTTGGTGTCTCCAGTTAGTGTAACCACTTGTGGTACGCTAGATATGCAAACACATAAATCAAGTTTCTGATGATTGAATAACAGGGCGTAATTACACCTGTTTGCGCTGTAGGACTGGAACCGACTGTTTGCGACCGTCAGTGGGTGAAAATCGGTTGCTTCAAAGACTCACTTAACCCCAGGCCCTTCCCAGAATTGCTGATTAACGACAGAGATCCTAACAGCAAGTTTAACGATGGTCACGTGCTCAACTGGCACAAATGGAGCGAATCCCTTCACAGGTAGGCAAGGATTTCCTAATGCCACTCAAGGGCCAGCAAGGGTGACAACTTAAAGTTCCCATTTATGTAGACCCGTGTGTGTCCTAAAAATCTGGCCTTTCGTACGACAGTCTCAATCAGGTTTGCAAACATCGATGGTGCAAGAAAAGTCTTTACCGGTCACAAACACCAACGTTATCTGCCCTTTCTAGTTAGCTTTTGCCGAAAAATAGAAAGACTACAAAAGGTTCGTCAGTATATTTGTCATTTAAATGAACAAGTAAAAACGGTCGACGATTGAAAAGTTTAACCAAATTTGGTCAATTTTTCTTACAGAAAGTGGTTTTGGGGTCATTTCTTGTCCAGGCGATGTTTTAAAAGTTGGTAATTTTATAAATTTAGCAACCATAAACAAGAAAAAATGGTAATAAAATCAAGAAGCGTGTTGTAGGAACTCGCTAATCTGTTTTAATCTATGTTTGTCCTTGCCAATTGGCTTTTAAGGGATTTATTTTTGGAAATTATAAGAAGGAATTTTATGTTTTGACGGTTTGTGAATGGCACACAAAAGTGGAACGTGAAAATTTTTAGTGCTTAGCTGTGGAGGTTTGGCAAGTTTCTCATAAAATAATTTCCCTTTAATTAGTATTGAGAGCCGATCATTTATTCAGCAAAAAACTAGTCTTTTGTTCAATTTCTCTTAGCTGTTCTAAGCTATGCTAGCTGATCGGTATTTTGTCAGAAGATTAGAGCCATGTTAACAAGATAAGCGTCAGCCTTAAGAGCCACTTGGCTCGGGAAAGGATTTAACTGTTTTTCAACAAGATTGAAGTCATACAAAACAGCTTCACACAGCTTTATCAATACTCAGGCTAATAACAAAACAGCATTTTGCTGTTTTCTCGCTCTGCTTACAATTATCTAGGTAATCATTGGCTGCAAAAAAAATAAACTTCGACTTGTGCAGCTGTTTTTCTTTTTCATTTTTGCTTCTGAAATTTATTTAGAATCTATTCCCTCTCCCCCTCCTCGATCCCAAACGGGTCTTACTAAAAACTAATTAAAAACTTCCTAATCTGCTTCAGCTTGGCCTGTCGATGCATGGAGAAAGCACGGGAGAAAGGATACAAGATGTTCGCCCTCCAGTTTTATGGTGAATGCTGGTCTGGGCCGAACGCAGAAGCCATGTTCAACAAGGACGGAAGCGCTGACACGTGCATCATGGACTTGGCCCCGCCCTACACCTGTGACAAGGAGAGCAGCCACGAGTGCGTCGGTGCCCAGTCTACTAACTATATCTACAGGATCGACGAGTCACGTGGGTGCAATGATAATAATAATAATAATAATAATAATAATAATAATAATAATGACAATAACAATAACAATAATAATATGTATTTTAATAAAAAAAATCAATGCATCAATTAAGAAATATAGAAGAAAGGCCATAAGTTCTAAGTTTGAAATTACAATTACATTAATCTAATATGAGAAAAAGGCTAAAAACTCTAAAATTAAAAACTAAAACTAATTAAAAACCGATGAGTTACACCATTCTCGTAAAGTTAAAATCTGTAATAATAATAATAATAATAAAAATAATAATAATAAGAGAGTCTGGATGGGGTACCTGAATATCAGTTATCAGTTAATATTCGCGATAGTCAGTTAACTTAAACGAATTAGTGTAGTCTACTGCCCCTGATAGTGCCAGACCCACATAAAATGGTTTAAAAATTAAATCGACTAGTTATTTGCATACAATTCCATAAGGTTACATATTACATTATTCAAGGTTAAATTGCAAAGCTTAAAACAACTTTTTATTTTCCGATAGCTATAATCAACTGACTCACACTAATCAAAAATCTCCAAAGCAATAACGACATCACACTGTTTTATAATTTTTTCTGATTTTTTCCGAGCTCTCGAATTAAAAAACAACAAAGATGCAAATGCATTTTGTTAAAGATTTACAAATATCTACTATCAGTTGAAGACCAAATTATCAGTTATCAGCAAAAAAAAATGCTAAAATTTTGGGTGTATATCAGCTATCAATTAGCCCCATCTAGACCCTCTAATAATAATAATAATGATGATAATGGTAACGAAAATGATAATAGTAACAATACTACTACTATACTACTACTACTACTAATAATAAAAATATAAAGAGAACTAGTTATGAGTGTTTACGTATGAATGTGTGTGAAACCGGGCTAGAATTGTGTTCGGATAGGGTCAATAGAATAATGATAACACTTATTTCGACTTGACACCATTATCAAGATTTAAAGTGAGAGAATGAGTGGAGCTGGTATGTACACAGAATAAAAAACACACATATTAAAATTCACTAGGGAAAAATATTTATGCTAACAGTGGAGTATAAGATATATCTAAGCATAAGGATTAACTAGAAAAGTGCTAGAAGTTAGTTCTAAACTGAAGAAGATTGATAATTGACCGTCGGACAAACAAAGGAAAACAGTTTCAGTCTGCGATAAAGAGGGAAGAAGAACGTTTTTAGCCCCAGTTAGTTTTGCACAGAAAAAATTTAGGGTAAGACATATTTCTTGTATTATAGCTGTGGGGGAAATTTAGAAACATAAATTGTGGGCAGTAAGTTAAACTGTTCAAAACCCTCTTGGTAATTGGGTTATTTCTATCTTCATATACAGAGGTGGGCACCAAGGATGTCGATGGCGGCTATAGTGAGTGGTCCGAATGGACGAGGTGCAGCAAGACCTGCGGAGGGGGGTCCCAGGGCCGCGAGCGAACCTGTACCAACCCCAAACCCCAGGGGAAGGGTAGAAAGTGCAACCCGCGCCTGGGACCCGCGGAGGAGGCCAGACAATGTAACCTGGAGTCGTGCTCACGTAAGTCTCAGTAACTGTTGAAAATAAACGTTAAACCTTCACTCATCCACAACATTTGCGAACTAAAGTCGGACTTCCTTTAATTGGCCTGCTTTTGATCAGCCACTTTCTATTAAATGACCACTTCTCAGACGTCTGAAATTGTCCTTATGTTATGTTGACTGCTTCAACCCCTGATATTCTTTGTTTTTGAAACCTGGCGGACTTCTAAGTGCGGGGGGGGGGGGGGGGGGGGGGGGGGGGGGGGGGGGGGGGGGGGGGGGGGG
>JAOBYE010712625.1:0-11038 GCA_025403585.1 Parazoanthus swiftii
TGGACAAAATATGAAGGATTTTGATTTTTCATCATGTGCCACCTCTTACTCGGTCATAGTGGACATTCCCTCTTAAATACTTTAGCTAACGTTCTATGTTACTATTGTGTGTTCTTTTGATTTTCACAGATCAATCACCTTATACTATTAACGCCATGATACAAATACCAGGAAAAGAGCTGTGAAGGCGTTACAAATTATCTGAGCAGCTCTGACAAGTTTTGTACCAGTATGAACTTTAGTGGAAGCTTCAACAACTCTTTTGCTCTTTTCAGCAAAAGCCAAAGTTTGATAGTTATCGAGACCCTGATTTTCATTGGTTTAGATGTTGCTGCCTTCGTGGGAAACGTGTTGATTTGTCTCGCATTTTGCCGCAACCGACAACTCCTTACCACAACCAACGTGTTTATTCTGTCACTTGCTCTAACCGACCTCTTTCAGTCACTCTTTGTGATGCCTTTCAGTGTCGGGGCGTCAGCCGTGCAGAGTTGGATCTTTGGTCATTTTGGCTGCCAGTTTATGGAAATCCTGGGTTATATTTTAGCTGGTGTATCTATTGAGACGTTAACTGTAATTGCATTGAATAGATACTTGTGTGTTGCACGACCCTTGCTTTATCGTAGAGTTTTTACAAAGAGAAGGGCAACCATTATAGCTGTGGCCACATGGACTGGAACTGCAAGTTACCTCGGATTTGGCATTCCTTTTTCTGGAATTGAGTTTAGACCGAGCCCGACCAATGTCGTTTGTGCGCCATTTCCTAAAGACCACAATGTTTCACTGTTGAAGCTGGTGGTTCTGCTGTTTTATGCATTAATGTTTTTGATTGCCAGTATGATAATACCAATATGTTACGTAAAAGTGTATCTTGCTTTTCGACGACATAATGCTAAAGTCGCGTCTTCTCTACAAACGACTAGATCAGTCAGGAGTTCTTGTATTAATGGTAGTGGCATCACCTTTGGTAAACAAGATTCTGTTGATACTGCTAATGTTAACGTCACCTTTAATAATCAAGATCATGTTGGTAGTGTTGTTATTAATGTTACCAATGCTCAACAAGATTCTGTCAGCACTGCTTATGGAAATGTCGCCGTCAATATTCAGCATGATACTGTTGGCTTCACTAATGAGAGTGCCTCAGGCAATACCAATGATACTGCTATCATCGATAATTGCAATACATCCATTGACTGTAACGTTAAAGATAATCCAGACGTCGGTACTAATGCCACTGCAGCCAGTTTTCTAGCTAATGCTGACAACAATGGTATTGTTGATGACGTTTTTGTCTCTGTCGAGGTTGCTGATAGAAGCAAACCAGATTCCTTTAATGAAATTAATGCCACTTGTGCTACAAGAAGTCATCCCGTTGCTGCTGAGGTTGGTAACAAGTCCCAAACTGTCAAAAGTTCAGTTGACGCGTTCAACTACGGATTTTTTACCAATTCTGTCAGCTACTCCGTGAAAAATATCGCTAATAACAGCACGAAAAGTTCCAACAATCCTGTTGATTTCATCGTTAATGCTAACAAGGAAGTTGCCAGTGATAAACATGCTACTGCTTCCAATAACAAAGTCAACATCGCCAGTGACTTTATTGAAACTGACGCTGATACTCATTGCATTACAAACAGACCCACCATTGCTGTGGTATGTGATAAAGTCAGCCCTGTAGCAAAAACCAACAGTTTTCCAAATACTGCTTCCATCGCTGTTGCAACTACCGACCAAAATCAAAACAGTGCTAAGCGTGTGTCAAATTACGTTGGAAGGTCGCTTATGAGTTCAAACACATCTACTCGTCCCAAAATTTTGAGGCATGGCGCGATGAAGGAAGCCAAAATGACGAAAATACTAGCAGTCACAGTGGTTGGTTTCTATATATGTTGGCTGCCGGCCCTTCTTTACGGATTACTGTATCTATTTGGAGCATTTGGAAAAGACGGAAGTTCGAGCTATTTGTATAGCAACTTCTTGTATACGTTTCCTGTGTATATGAGTAGTACCATAAATCCGCTGATATATGTCACGATGAACAAGACATTTAGGGACGTGTTCTATAAGCTGGTTTGTTGTGAACGAATTTGAGGATCTCAGTTTGGGTGCATATCAACTGTTCATACAACAAGTAGATATACAAATTTGGTTATTGTAGTTAGACCTAGTTTGGTAGCTGTGAAATATATCGCCGGGATTGAAATGTGATCGTTTCCCGCATTCCTCGAAGCATGGTACTCCACGGGGGGAAAAAACACGGGAAACGATCACATTTCAATCCCGGCGATATACAATTGCCTTTGTGTCAGAGACAATGTCAAATAATTGTAATTCTCTCCTATTGCATTTTAAACGAAATCGTCGTGTTTCATTTTTTGTTTATTTAAGAAGACCGAAGTTATCGGCTAGAACGTCTGGTAATTTTAACATCTATATACCTTTTAGTCAGAGACAACTTTTTTGAAACAACATTTTATTTCATAAGTGGATATACATTTGTCTTGTATCAGACGAGGGAAATAGTTATCATAAACTGTTCTGTTTTGAGATGTAACAGGAAAGCCGCCGGGATTGAATGAATGAAAGTGGTGCTTTTTGCTTCGTAACAATACAATGTGACACAGCTAGCTGTTCTTGGCTGGATGTTCAATGAGTGACGGCTATTAGTTTTAAGGTAATTAGTAAAGATGTGGAAAGTATTTTCATTCCTATATATAACGATTGTTTAACGCTTTTTTGCACTAAGTACAACTGATATGATTTTGATGAATTACAGGCCATTACAGAATTCATCAACAGAGTGGCTTACTGAACAGCTGTGAGTTATTACCGGCAAAAGAAAGCTTCAAGGCTTCCGACTGATGGTCTGACACCAACAGTTTTCAAAAAAAGACCATGACTTAACGTCAGTTTTAGAGTTATGATCAGAAAATAGAACAAGAACTGTGTTGACTGAACGTAATTTTTCAGCTTAACCAGCACTTTTTTTACAAACAATGAAGGGATTTTTAGCTAACTAACTTTATTGTTAGTATTACTAGTTAATATGGATATAGTAATGGATATTGGTTAGTAAAGGATTATTAGTTTTAACTTTGTTTTCTTTATTTTTGTTTTCACTTTTGTGTTTCAGAGGACCGCGTGTTTTTACAGTTACAGAAATTTCTTCTTAAAAGATTATATATCATTATTATTATTATTATTATTACTATTACTACTATTATTACCGTTACTATTATTATTATTATCCAATAACCGTAAAATTCCGATATTAAGCCCCACCGTGTATGAGCCTCTCCCCCCCCGCATCCCACACACACACACACACACACACACACCATCCCGAAAATAAGCCAAGTGCCCCGTGGTATATTTTTGGATTAATTAAATTTAAACATAACGTTGAACTTAGGGGAAATTTGTATGCAGTGTGTGTCCGGTAGTTTACATTCACAGTGCGGAACTTCACAGGTGGAGTTTTTGCCTCATAGCATCTCTACCTTTTCCCTTGTAGTAAGTAACAGAGACATGTAAATAGTAATAAAGACAGGTTGTGAACAGAAAATCTCAAAAAAGTTACAGTTGCTTGAACAAAAAAAAGCGTTTTCAAAAAGCAAATATTCATCCATTTATAAGCCCCCCCTCCCCTCAAGAAAAATTTGGTGAAAAGGCCCTTTGATCAAAAATAAGCCCCGGGGCTTATAATCGGAATTTTACGGTATTTCAAATCCTTCGTCACATTTGGTTCTTCTGCAACCGAATGGGACTGAGAACGAGATTCAGTCATTCATTGGATTTACTACAATAGAAGACGCACCGGCCGCATGTTGCTTGAACCTCATCCTGGAGTAGGGTTTAGAGTTTTGGTTTGGGTTTGCAGTATTCAGTTCTATTTTAACATAACCAACTCTTTCATGTTGTTATCTAGCCCTCTCCTCTCTCTTCGTCCTCAATGTAATTCTTCAACGGTAATTTTAGAGAGGCCACGTTCCAGTGTTTGGTATAATGACACCATTTCTCCTGCTGCGCATTGCAAAGTAAACTGGCATCCGAATACATTAAAACTATGAAAAGATGAACCGTGGCTCGCTTTTCTTGCCTCGACGCGCAGCAGATAAATATAGACTGAAACAATGCCAGGTACAGTATTGATGAATTAATGGAATGCGTTCAGAGCGCAGGTTTGACGCCATCATTTCATAATCAACAAATGTGACACCCATCATTTTACAGTGAATACCATGAAAATGCTGGTTTAACTTTTTTTGACAAAAGATGATCAACATTAACAACACGAAGTTCATTTCCTTCCTTAGAGAGTGAAAGTACTGATAAAACAAGGACAAGTCTTTTTAATTAATCGGTTCAGTCGACTCTTTTCAAACTTGTTTGTGTTTGAACAAACGCCTGCGTTACCATATAAGGTCAAGCGGCATGCACACAATCGTGAAGGACGGCGTCTGTACTGGTGACATAGGCGAAAATAAAAGTAAACAGGATATTGTATTGAAATTCGTGGGTAAATCTCAAATCTCGGCAAAACTCCGCAAAAGCATTCCAGAAATACTTTTTAGTGCAGGCGTTCTTACATTTGCACTTATTTCGCGTGTCCCAGAATACCTCAACACTTGTGAGAAATTTTGTTTAAAAAATACATCGTAAAGAACGTTAAGGTAACGAAGCTGAACATTTTTGAAAAGCCAAGCGTATCACTGCCGCAAAATGATTTATAGATGACTCAACTAACAATAGCACAATACAAATTTATTCACTTTTCTATTGTTCTTCTGCTCCCCACACCTCAAAAATCTGGAACCAGGAACGGGGAATAGGGAATGTGGAACCATAAATATTGGCAATATCTGCAGCATTCTTGACGTTCTTAATTAATTGTTCAAATCCCCCAACCTTTGAATAACTTGTAGATTCCAACACCTCCGAACTCATAATGACCGTTCCCCGTTCCCGCCTTTGGTAACGTCCCATTTCAAAAATACTGCCACTCTTTTCTTTTGTAGTTTTTAAATTGTGCCAAAGGTTTGTATCCATATGCTCTTTTGATGGAAGCCAAATGAATGCATAGTAGTAGTAGTAGTAGTAGTAGTAGTAGTAGTAGTAGTAGTAGCAGTAGTAGTAGTAGTAGTAGTAGTAGTAGTAGTAGTAGTAGTAGTAGTAATAGTAATAATAATAAAAATAATAATATTATGATTATGATTTATATTATTATTAATAATAATAATATAAAAAAAATTCATACCATAAAAATTCGAGTTCATAAAATTTGAGTTCGTTAAACTAATTCAATTAAAATCGGATTCCATAAAACTACTATTAAAAAAGAAGTTAATGAATGCCTCCCTCGGCAGACGCGATATCAAAGTCTACATTCTTGGCATCGCAGGGGACTCTTCTTATTGTTCTTAAACCTCTCAAACAGACGAGGGCAGATCTTAGTAGTAACAATAATAATAATAACAATAATAATAATAATAATAATAATAATAATAATAATAATAATAATAATAATAATAATTAAGAGTTCTCTTTGCCCTTACAGAAACTAAAACTACTAAAACCAGGACTAAAAACTTCTAAAACCAGGAATGCAAAAATATAAGTGTTTGACCAAAGAAATGTGCAAGTAAATTGAAGTAAATAAATAACTGGCAAATAAGTAAAGTTTCCGTGACGTTTTCAAATAAATTAGAGTCCACGTTTTCAAGGAGTCGTTTTTCTGTAATAGTAAGTGCCAGAGCTTTGGGGGCAGCAATCAAGAATGTCACCACAACACAGATATTGAGATAAGAGGTTGTGGAGTGCTCTGCTGTTAAAATAGGTTCATGAATTTTGGCCGATTTTTAGCCATTTACTGATTTAGCCATTTGTTCTTATAAAAAAGTTAATCAATAGTTAGTTACTTAGAATAGCAAGAGTGTATGTCTTCGAAATGCCATAAAATGGAATTCTTGTCTCTTCCCAGTGTCCTTCTATCAAATGTAGATATCATCTTATCTTTACTTTGTTTTTGTTTTAGTTCAGCCCCGTGGCATCGATTTATAAGTTTAATAGTTTTATCTTACTTCTTCTCTTCAATCACCGTGTACTTTATGTTAGTTGAGGTTGCGTTGGGACACTTCTGAAAATACTTGATATGCTGTGATTGCTCTGATAACTGAGTAACTGACAAAGTAGTGGACGTAGCAAAAGCTCGATTGGTCGATTGCTAGTGGAGTATATCAGTACTGAAGCCTTTTCACTGGAAACAGGCTGTCTTAAAATCCAGGCTCAAAAGCCGCCTTCTCATGCAGTTCTTGCATGGCGTTTGATTCACCTGTCGTGTTATGCACTTCTCATGAATACTTGAAAAGAGCATCAAATACTTGTGGGTAATACGTGAATTGTCAATACGATCTATTGACTGTCTTCTAATCTGTCGACCCGCCGTACTCCACTTCCGACAGATTTACAACAGTCAGATGAACCATGCCAGATCTTATCAGTTATCAAACCCGCAAATCTAACGATCGAATTAAGCAAAGATTTCACATATAGTGTAAAAGTACGTGTATCAACCAAGTAATAGTACATAACTTTTGATCTGAGATCTACCACTATACAGAACATTCTACAACATACTAGAATGGATCGGGTCAAAAGAAGGGTAAATAAACTGATTTGACTGGTCTCAGTGATCTAAATGCAATCCCTCGTCATGCACAAAGAATGCTTTGGCGCCGAAACCACGAGACATTTCATTGTCATTAATAAATTTCTGTGGGAACACTGTTTGAACTGTTTAGAGTAAAGTAGATAAAGCAATTCGCCCCGGGTTATGAAGGACCTAGCACTTAATTAACTAAAGAACAATGATGTGCATGGTGGCGTAAACAGCTGTTTGTATTGACAACGTGTTTGTAAGTTTGTAGAGAGTCGGCTAATGTTTAATAATAGAATGTTTTAAATTAACTCATGTTAGAACTAAAGAAACTAACTCATGCTTCACTTACAACTTCAAACGCGATAACTGTTCAAATTGTGAGATACAACTACACTTATCTGACCTAAATTGCATTTCGATTAGACTATGTTATGGATTGTTGACGTACATTTTCCTCCTAAATGCAAAACAAGAACACTGCAAAAAGTCAGTGCTTCAGTTAAAAATCTTAAGTGGGCCTACTGATGCAAGGAATCGTTAGTATTTCGGCCAGGAGTTCAAGTGTATCATTATAATTAACATGTATTGAAATTATACTTGGCAAAAGAAAGCAGAACAAGAAGAACAAATCATATGACTATTTTGATGAAGCTGTGAGTTGAACGTTATTTAGAGTGACGGAAAAAGTTGAATGTTAAACAACTCTCAGTAAGACTTTACTCACGTGCACTGAGAGAAAGGTGCAGTCATGATTAAATATACGCCAAAACGAAAATTATTCATTTGTGTTTCAGTTTTCACTAGTTCCCTGTGGCGACACAGGAACAAAAGACTTTTTTAAAAAATGAAACAATCAGAAATCGTGTCAAATTTCAATTTGCAACTGTGCACGTTAGACGATATCTAGTATTATAAATTGCCTTTTATGATAAGTTTTTTAGTTTAGTTGGACCGAAATTTATATTCAGAAACATTGGTTTAGCGCCAATAATGCTGCTTGTAACAGCAGGGAGTCGATAAAAGCTCCCGGATGGTGAAGTATCTGATTGAATTTGTGTATTGTTGCATTGTGTTGCTTGGCATTTCCATGGAGATGGTTCCACTCAACCAATAGCATTGCTTAAGATCGAATTTTAATCACATACACTGCTAATCCATAGAATACCACTGCAGAGCACACCTTCAGTCTTCGTTTAGAGGTTTAACATCAGCGAACAGTCGAAAAATCAAAAATGGCGTCTTGGCAGATTGCAGCTCTTCTCATCTTAATTCTGGCTTACGTATCGATGAGCAATGCAACAACCTGTAAGTTTCCGCATAACCTTAATTTGTCTTCTCCTTTTAATGATACAAATACGGAGTGTTTTATTGTTTAGAGACTCGACTACAATATAGGAAGAAAGCTCGGTAGTCAACGCAATCAGCATTTGTGCTCTAAAGCAACATACTGCATCATCAAAAACGTTTGACCTTAGGTGAAATATCAAATCTGATTAGAAATATTTCCTCAAAACAGAACTCGGCGTCGATTTGAATCAGTATTGCAAGGCACACCCATTCCTACGACATGGTTAACGACACGACAACACACACAACATTTTTCAAAACCAGACAGTGCTTCAACAAATACAAACTCCAACGATTAATTATATATACAGAATCCCTCTTTTTCTCTTTAAGCTATTTTCTTAGCGTTCGTTCGGAACATTTCGCTTTGTCCACTAAAGCCCGCCAAAAGTGATCTATTATTCATTCTCACACCTTCATAAGTTAAGTGTGATGCTTGCAAAAGACGTTAATTAATCACAGCTTTCCTTCAGACTGACTTATATACAACTAAACAAAACTCAAAACCCGAAAATGTAATTGACACTCATGTTTTACCTCCAAATTCTTTAATACGTCGTTTAAAGTGCTCGGGTTATTATATGCATAAAAAACTGTCGGTTTGTTCGGACTTTGGATACCGAGTGTTTCACGCCTCGAGCAAGCTACTCAAATATGTTATCGTTTTAATCACTGACGCAATACTTGTCAAGGAGTAACACATTTCCTAGTTTATGATATGTATTATAGTTGTAAGCTTTGCTTTAGTGTCAGAAAAGAGTGCAACCGTAATTTTTACCAGCGCAAAGAGCCGGCCTCGAGGTAAAGGAAAAGTTCACAGCGTGAGCCCACTCCCCTAGTTTGAATTTGAAAGACGAAGCTTAACAAGCATTTTTGTATTGAATTCGATATAATTAATTGTACTTGGACATAAAGAAGATGAGTATAATTCTTTTAAAGCTTCCTCGCAAACGCTATAATGTTAATTTTCGTTTATGGTTTTGTAATTAAAGAACTGGAAACGAAACATTGCCGCAGAAGTCAACCTCATTAGTTCTTATTGTTCAAGTCGTTATAGAAACTTTATCGTTGTCGTAGTTAATTCGTTGGAAAAAAACAAAACAAACTAATAGCTCTAAAAACTATGCTTTCAGTTTTTTCACCATTGTACCCCAGAAAACCATCGCGGCAACTAATCTAGTTTTCATACAAAGCAACAGATCTGGCATAGAGTCAGTTATCCTAGCTTACTCTTTTACTACTTTTTTTTTGTCAAGTGTCCATAGAACTTCGTTGTAAGCAAAAGCTGCCCGCGACTCGCGACTCGCGAAGCTGATGCTTGGCACTGGCAGGCACCTGATTGTTACAATACAACATCAACATGCTTTTCACTAGGACCTTCCAAACTGAAACTTATTAAACTTCGGTCAAAATAGAAAGGTGAACTGATGTATCGTGACATGCGCTGCAATACAGAACAATTAAGAGTATGGTAGTTACAACCACACTTTCTTGAATCAAACAATAAAAGGCTAAAATTAACTTTCAACAAATTCTCTGAATTAAAAAACTAGTATCAACTCTGAAGATTTAGATCCGGAGACCAGTGGCAAAACAAAATGTGTACTGAAAATGTTGCTGTTTCGTAACTATCAGGTTTCTGGACGACCTTAAGTAGTTTGCTTTTTTGGAAACGACTTTTCTCAGACGTAATGTCGTCATGTTCGACGAGAATTAAGTAAAAATTTGGTGAGGCAGTTCTGCAAACTTCTAATTTGCCTTTTGCGGATGACCATTGTCTTCCACTTGAAAGTACACTGTTCGTGTTTGATCATAAACAACCAGTTTTTGTACAAAATTTAGTTTTTAGTGCGCAAATTCATGAATTGCATTTACCAGTGGGTAAGAGTTGTGTAAAACGAGGTACAAGCCACCGAAGTGTTTGGATCGGCATGAAACCTGACTCATGAGGTTTGTTTAAATCTTCAAAATTCGAAGGGTTTGATTTACACCCAGTTTCCGAAATTCATGCATGACGCTAATTTCATTACTCAATTTGAGGATATATTTGAACCAATATATTAATATTAATGTTAATATTAACATCAATGACACTTCTTGATTCTTGGAAAAAACGCTTAACCTACCTTGAACATACAAAGCAAAACTGTCATTATAAGGTGAATCACTTATTGTTTTGTATAAAAGGCTCTATCAACATCCTTTTATTTGTTAACACTTTCCTGTTATTTATTACATATTTCCTCAATTGCTTTTGGTGTTTTTGTATTACTGCGCTTTTGCTGAGTATTAAAGAGACGCACAGGCAGCCCAAGCTTGGAGTTTGTCATGGGGAACAGATTTATAAGAGTTTTTGTATTGGTGGTACAGAGTTGTATAAGACTTTGTATTGAAGACCTTCGTGTAAAATCATAATACGTTGAGCATAAACAGTATCTAACGGTTGCGGCTATACATATGATTATGGCTAATCTAAATTGAGTTCTCCATATAAACAAAAAATGTGACCTGTTATTATGGGCAAAGTTCTTTGCAGGTTCTGATTGGTCCTTGAGTGATCTGGATCCTCCGCAATGCCCACAGTTATTACAAGTTATTATTAACGACCTAAACGCGCGTAAAATTATGTACAAAGTTGTAATATCTATGCTGTACTTCACTTTGACAATGAAAGAACTAACATAAAGCCAAAACGTTACCTTAACAGCTAGCTTTGTTGGAGTGTCGCCGACGTCTGTCGTGATGCAAGCTTCAGGTATACTTAAACTGTAATATTCAGTATACTATGTGTATGTGAATCGAGCGACCCAGCTAAAGAGTTCCCGGATGACTCTTTAATTTGTTTTCTTGACAACTGGTCTTTAGTAATGCGCTGTCAAAGTTAATCCCGGGGGAAAGGCGGGGCAGAAGAACTAACATAAAGCCAAAACGTTACCTTAACAGCTAGCGTTGTTAAAGTGTCGCCGACGTCTGTCGTGATGCAAGCTTCAGGTATACTTAAACTGTAATATTCAGTATACTATGTGTATGTGA
>JAOBYE010712647.1:0-11037 GCA_025403585.1 Parazoanthus swiftii
GGAGCAATTTTCTGAGCTTGATACATTTGACACATTTGCTGGGGGAAAAACTGGGGGGGGGGCACACCCCCCCCGGCCCTACCCCTTGCTACAGCCCTGGGTTCAAAGTAACTTAAACAATGTGATGCCCTTCTGAAGTTAGAAAAAACCTGTGACCCCCATGAAATAACCCCCCTCCCCTCCCTTTCCCTCCCATACACACACATTCCACTGAAATCATTGATCAGTTGAAACCAGGGTTAAGGGGCTTTCAATTGATTGCAAATTTAATTTCTACATGCTGTAATATCTTTTGTAACATCTTGTAGTTCCTTCAAACACTACGACCCAAGCTGTCAGTGGAGACAGACTGTCGCTGCCTGGTCAACAACAACAACATTTCAAACAACAACAAACAGTTCCCAATACTTCACAGGATGCTCGGACATCGGTAAAGCGAGAGCTAAATTTAGAAAACAGTGTTGAAGACGAGACAGTTTGCACAGCTGTCAAAGCATTGCAAGAAAAGATTGTTTGGGCAAGTGAATCCCTTAAAGCATCGAGCTCAACTGAAGACTCTATTCGTCTTTGTGACCTCATCAGAAGCTCAGCGGATGCATTGCGGTCGTTGATGCTCCTGCAACAAAAACGTGATTAACGCGGGAATAAAATTTATTGATTGTCTAGAGTCAGTCACTTGCTTCAGTGAAAGGGTATCTCGGCTGAGAAACACTTTTGCTCTCAAACAAAACTAGGTCGTTTTGCAAGTTAAAATTGACAATTATGTTCACAGATAACTTAGTTTATCAGTTATCTGTTTCATACATGTAAGTTTAAATTTCCCGCTTGCCGCTGCAATATTAGCTTCGTGAACTCGATGTCGATGGCGCTTGCAGTGGCCGATGCTGTTTCGAACAACGTAACGTTCCATTGTTCTTTTCTTGAAGACAACGAAGTTGTGATTGCCTAACCTAACCTTTAATCCGAACCAAAATTAACCCTGATAGAAGAAACTAAATAGGAAATAAAGAAAACAAAAGCTATGCAAACTATTTGTACGCGGAATCTCTGGCATACTAGCCCTATGCACTATGCCAACAACTTACAAATGGCATCAACTGTTGTTTGAAATGGCATCGAACGGAAGTTGGTCTCGCCGCTGTATCGAATCATTGTATTTGCTGAGAGTTGAGCCTAGCGATGCAACTTTAAAACGACACATCTTGGGATGACGGCATGCGGGAAACTCGTATCAGGTCAAGACCAGCATTGGTTCATTCGATTTTATGTGCAAATACTGACTAAACAATACTATAAATTAGTGGTCAGTCATGTCACAACTCTACAGCATGTATTACTCACGACCAGCTCCTTCTGGAGGTCGTGGTTTCGATTCCCACCGGGGTCAGAGATTTTTTCTCATTCCGTGTGTGCCCATTTCCTTTCCAGGGCTTTCGCTCGGAAGGAATTATCACATTATTTCATAGTATATATAACTGACGTGATGTTTACAAACAAACCTTTTTTAGTCCAAACAACTTCGATCGAGACGTGAAACAAAGAAACCTTTGCCTCAAACGAACAGCTAATCAAGAGATGGTAGACTCGTTAATGAAAAAATGAAATCCTTCTATTACACTACGATTATAGTTCAACAATAATTTTACTGTCAAGTACGGCGTTACCATCTGTTAGATTCCTCCTCGTAATTTTTTTTCCCGTGGCGATTATCACCATTGAAGCTTCTAGTTCCAAAGAGCAGCCAAGACTACTCTCGCGAATGGCTACCTTGGTACACTTGCCTTTTATCTGTTCGAGTTGATGCGTTCACCGAGCGCGTATACATAAAGGTTCTGTTATAATGGTGTACTGGATAAGAAAACTTGTGTGTTGTATTCAGCTCATTCAGAATTAAAATAAAGTAAAAGAGGCAGTAACGATGATAAACATTGATAACAACTGTATTTATTTATAACACGATGAAGTTTTAAGCTTACATACATTTCAGGAGCTCCCCGGGTGCTTTTCAGCAACCTGCTCACAACAGGTACATGGTTCAGTGATTCAGAGTGTTTGCCAGACCGATAGCAGCGGTTCACAACGATTTCTCTCTGAAAATTAAGTTATGTCAGTCCTAGATGAAGTTGGCAGACCACAACACCGGCACTAGCCTACTCTTATCTACAAGTGTGTGGGTTCTATTAAGTCCCCGATCGAATGTGGGAGAATAGATCAACAGCTTGACGCCCCTGTGCCCGGACGGTGTGGTGAAAGAAGATCGTCCAAAATTCAACCCTTGAACGGGCCGGGGGTTGAACCCGGAAGCTCCTGGTTGGCAGTCAAAAATCTTACTATCTCCATTAACCTTGCCCATAGTATAGCTGATGCGGTCGTATATGTTATTATTTACTATTTTATAGTGCTTAAAATGTGGTAAGTTGAAGTGCTGTACATGCGAATTTAAGTTAACTTCATAATAAATAGAAATATATATACACTAAAACATCGCCATATCAAAAAAGAATCTATCAAGGGTGCGCTTCATTGACCCTATTTCGAAAAAAGAAACTTTCCGGCTTTTTCTGGAAAACTGAGATATCGCAAAGTAAATAAATGGATTATTTCCCAGAGCCCCATGTTGATGTCTTTTGTTTCAAGCTGAGTTTCAATATATCGAAATTGGTCTATTATGCTTCAGAAGTTTGGCAACTTGTTGAGAATTGACAGCGCGTGCTTATGGAAGTGGATACGGACAGCGGCATGTTACGCTGCCCCCTGTAGCCTCCAAAGCAGCCGCCTTATTTCCTTCGTAGCGGGCCCCTCGGAAATCCGAGGGGTCCGCTACAAAGAAAATGAGGTGGCTGCTTTGGAAGCTATTCCCCCTCTAGTTGCGTTCTGTTTCCCCAAGAGCTTATGGAAGTCTTTGTAACTGAATTACGAACGGAGGCGCATTGTTATTGTTATCACCCTTTTCAGATGTCTCGCTAGTTTTCCGCTTGGGATTGTTCTTGTCTGGGTTTGAAGTCGTGCTGGTCTTTCTTGAAGCCGCAGCAATGGATCTGCTACTATTGGTTCGTCTGAAGTTGGAGCTGTGCCGGCGGAACCACACGCTTGACACGCTGTCCCCTCTAACTATGTCCCTTTTTCCTAGGAGCCTGCACATCATGCTGTAGATAGTCCTCCTTAACCCAGGGTTACGATAAGAATACAGAAATGGGTTCAGGCAGCTGTTAGAGTAGTGCATCCACTTAAAAAAATCCACAAGGCGAGACGTGGTCGCTTGACCAGGCAGTAGCTGAGGGTCAAAGGTCGCCACCATCGACAGACTGAACAGTGGTAGCCATGTTATCACAAACAACATGGGTAAGAAAGCGACGGTTAAAGAAAGTCTGCATTCTTTTCTGAAGGTAGATCGATTGCAGTTCAGAAATTTGTTTTTATTTGCGGTTTTGGCAGCTTTAAATATGTTGACATAGGCAGCTGAAATGATTATCAAGGGAAAAAGAAAACATGTCACAGTGACAAGGGCTGTGTAAACGCGTTCCCATCTACCGTATTGCACCGGCTCAAGTAATGCGATTACTGCAGCATAAAACCAAGCAGCTGCCAACGCGATATAAAGCACCTTTCTGGTGAGTAATCGATGCTTGATGGGATGGAGAATGGCGTGGTAGCGTTCAATACTGATGCTGGTAAGCTGTAGGACTGAGGCGCAGCCAAGGAAGATATCAGCTGTGATGTAGAAATGGTAAAACGTTGTTGTGTAGTGACGGTAATACATGCGACTGTCAGCTAAAATGACAAGCCAGCAAGGCACCAACATCACACCCACCAAGAGATCCGCTACTGACAGACCAATAATCAGAGTGGTGGTAGTCGTTCTGAGCCGACGCTCATATGCAAAAGCCCCGATTACTAGTGCGTTACCGACAACTATTGCCACCATAAGCAGCAAGTAAACGACGATAATACATGAAAATTCAGTCGTTGATTGCCAGGGATGGGTCGATTGGTTGGTTGGTTGGACGGCGGTACCATTTGTAGCAGAAGTGCCGTACATTTCCAGTCTCGCCGTTTGTGATCTATAGAATAAGAAGAAGATACAAAATGACAAACCAACATCGAACTGCTAATAAAATGTCTTATCGTTTAAAATGTTGTTTTAAGGCTAATTTACACGA
The DNA here is from genome assembly GCA_025403585.1 of Parazoanthus swiftii. Classification (NCBI taxonomy): domain Eukaryota; kingdom Metazoa; phylum Cnidaria; class Anthozoa; order Zoantharia; family Parazoanthidae; genus Parazoanthus; species Parazoanthus swiftii. Next base: position 4,161 of record JAOBYE010712647.1, read on the forward strand.
TACAACGTTTGCCTACAACTCTCGCTTGCAACAGACTTTGGTCATGTTTTAGCGGAACTTTTAACTGACACGACACATTGGAGGCAGGAGAAAAGATCATATACTGGGTATGGTATTCCCCTGATTGTCCGCTACAGTTATAAAACACGATTCAAAACGTTACCACTTTTTCAAGTCGGACGCAGTACTCCTGGACAAGTTGACAACTTGTCTTACACAAAGGAAATCGTGTACTAAGGGTAGCTTAAGCAATTGGTATGCGAGAGATGTAGGCAAAAGTACATTTTTGTACCGTATAAATGGGCCTTTAGGTTGATAATGTAAGTTTTATTGTTGTTTTGTAGTAGCCATAGTAGTTTTCAGCTCCATTAACATGAATCTGATTTTGAAACACTAAATAAACTTAACTATCAGCAACAACAACAACGTTTCTGGTTTGTCACACTAATCACATTTTGATTCAAGACATCAAAATTCCTTCGTTGGATTGTGTTTTCGTCTTTGTTTATCAGACTCATAATCAAAAACAAAAAAGATTTATGTTAGGAATTGCTAACTTCAACCTGCAGACAAGACCATTGGGACAGGGGGCCCTTCCATTTTATGTTTTTAAAATGTGAACGCGTTTGTGTGTACTATATGTTACTTTTACGTGCGTCTTAGAAAAATCACAAATTTGCTATTGAATACGCCATTGTCTGAACATTAGAAATGCCTGACAAATAATTGTCAGGTATTCCTTCCATTTAGTTGTTTTTCAGAGCACCTTTGACAATGGTCAGCGATGACTCTGTCGACCACCCCAGCTGTAAATACAAAACAAAGAAGCGGTTAATGCAAGAAGCTCAGTCGTTAATGACGCAATTGTTGCAAATGACTGACAGCTTGCTAAATAGGCTATTGGGGCACTTTCACGGCTTTGCGCATGAGCAAAGGTGTACTGAAAAGATAATTTCACACGAGGAAAATGACACAGAATGTCTGTCTTAGGAGGTGATTAAGTTGGATTAAAGGTTTTTATCCTGTCATATGCGTTATCATGATTTGTGTTCCGGAACGTAATAAATTGCTTTAATTAAAACCTACCAAACATTGGCAGAACAAATTGATCAGAGGTCTTTTTGGTGGATTAAAATGCTTTGTTTTGAAAATTCTTTGGCATAAACACCAAAAAATTTTGCTTCTGAAAAAGAAAAAATCTGGTCATTGTTTCAACCGTGCAGCCCTTTTGACGGGTTTGGTTCCCTTGTTTTACAAGGTACACACCTTCTTCGACTCAACAAAGTTGTCCTTCGGGCGAGAGGAAGAAATTCAACTATCCAGATACAGACCTGTTAGTCTGTTAAGCCGGCACGTTCCGCACATGGTGCGATTGAACAGAGGTTTAGAGTTAACATGTGCTGCCACAGGACTTGTCCAGTTCGCAACGGTCTAACAGGGAAAATTAAGCCAGGATTACTGCCAGACGTACTACATCACATGTGGCGAAATGTTTGAAATTTGATTTTCCCTTTTCTCTAACTGGTAGTAAGACTGAATTCCAAGTGGTAACCGGTCGGTGTTTTCAGAAAGGCTTGTCAGATTCACGGCTTTTCAAGATGCTCAATGTTTACTGACAACAAATGACAAAAAAATTATCTATAAACTATAACAAAAATCTACAAAAAGGCACCGTTCAGATATCAATTTAAGTTTTTTGACTGGTAAGAAGAGCAGACGATTAAGTTGTCAGTGTAGACAACATCGATAAGGTTGGAGTGTACTATTTGTTCTGCCAGTAGATCGTGTTACGTTAGTGATTCTAGATCTCCTTGTCGGAAAACGTGTGTGATACTCTATACCTTGACAGCCTTCGTCAATCAAAAAATTTAATGGATTAGTTAGTTTTCTATTAAAAATTCCTTTGAAAAATCATAGAAGTTAAACTTTTACGTGAGGTTTAAATGCAGATGTTAAAAAAGTGCAACTTCAAAGATGCAGGTTTCAACAAGATGTCTCTCTGTGCTTCTTTCGGAAGTTTGTGATTCTAAAACGGCCGAAACAAAGTGGTATTAAGCAACAGCTAACTTTTAAAAAATCACACATTTATGACATGAACTCAAATCTCCTATATATCAAGAATAAAGTAGAATTGTAACATGTACTCAAGGCCACATCAAAACAGAGTAAAAACTTGCAAGAAGTAAGTTTGAGAACGGTAAGGCGAACACAGTCAGTATTCCTTTGACAGTGATTATTATCACTCAATAAAATAAAAACCAGTTGAAGTTTAACTAAGTTTTAGAAAAGCCATGTTTCTTGTTATTGATTGAAACAATTGGAGGTTTGCATTTTGATGGGAGATTTATACATTTTATTTAATTTGAGCTTATCTCCTAAGTTCTTTCTTTGTAAACCCAGATTGATATTAAGTGTTATCAAAATGTAACTATGCGCCACTGAGACCATGGTTGAAACCAAAATTAAGACCTTTGTGACACGAAATAAGTGAATCTTCAGCTATGAAATGAGTGCTTTCAAGTTTAGTAAAGTTTGATTTGGTAATAAAATCCCGAAATGATTCCAGAGACAATCTAGTCTACGCGGTAACTACTTTGGAAAAAGATCTTCAAAAGGTTGCGCAATGACCAAGCTGTAGAAAAAAACAGTACAAACATTAGATTTGTTTCTTTTTCAAAATTTTTACTTCTCTAACTTCTTTTTTAATACTGTTCGCATTAGACAGATTATAAAAAGATTATTTGATTTGCTAAATTCAAGCACACGTTCTCATGGTTTCTTTGGATTTTATATTCTCGTGTTATTGAAGTTTGTGGTTTTAGAATAGCATATGAGTACAAGATTGTAACTGATTAAACCAACAAAAATTTTTGGACACAGAGTACACAGTCCCTGAAGAGCATTCCTCGTGTTTTTTTTTGCGTTGAATAAACAAATTAATTACCTGCAGCGTTGGGATTTAATTGCACTGCCGAGAAGACCTTAAGCCCGAGTCAAACGGCGAACGCGAGAGTTGTATTAAGAGTTGAGTGACCAGATTTGGATTAGAGTTTTGTTCAAGCCCCATACGCGCAATGAAATCAGGGTGATATGATGATAGTTCATGAGAATTGACAAGAGTCACTCAACAGTCGTTTGAAACTCCTATCAATTCCCATCGAAATTTTGAACTTGTTCAAAGTTGATGATACTGCTCGAGAGTCAACGAGAGTGCTTGAGAGTTTGTGGTCAAACGAGAGTGAAAATTTGAATTCTTATCACCTATCATCGACTCTCGTGCTCGCTTGATTCCAACTTTAAGTGGATCCACCCATTAAGTGAGGAGAGCCAATGAAAAAAAATTCTCAATTCTTAATTCATACCTGACAAAGCGTTTACTCGTCCACACTACTTTCGATATGCCTGTATGTATACTATGACGAACTGTCCTGAAGTCCCTGGCTGCGCTTGCTACCTCGTCGTATTATATTGTCAAAAGAGACAGCTTGAATGCGACGTCTAGCGAGTTACATCACTTCATATCGTTTGTGTTAGAGCTGGTGTTTTGATTTTAGCAGTTTTTGACACCTCTTTCACTTCGACCTCCTTCGTCCCATCTGCATTACAATCAAAGAGTTACTTGCAATGTGTGGCAACAATGAGCCATGCAGACACTTTTCATGGTTTCCAGACACAAGCAAACTGTATAAAATACAATCAGAGACGGACAGCTTTTGTTTGAAACTTTTCTGGTGTCATATGCTTCACGTGAAAAAGCTTGGCTACCAAAAACTTGTGAAAAACGAGTAACAGCAACAACACAATCCCATGTCTCTGTTTGTGCTCCGGCATATTTTAATATGGAAATGGTTGTCAGTAGGTCTTTTTAACGCTGGTTTTGCTTGGCCGCTTCTTTTCACTGTAAACTGAGAATTTGTATTGTGTTAATCCTCTTATATGGGGTTTATAATACAGTATGGAACTTTCGTGTTAATGTTCATTTCACAATGAACTGAAGTAATTAAAAAGAAAACAAAAGTTCTCGTGGTTTTCTGACACCTGTTCTAATGGACAACAGAACACTAAATAAATACCTCGGTACTTTGTCTTTAGCAATACCTTTCAATATCGGGTGCTCAATATCAAAATGGTGATCACTAATCTGTTTTTATCAAGTCCCATTTTAATTTAATCGTTGGAACGACATTTTAGTCTTAAGCGATAGCACGTTCGTAAGATTTATTGGCTATGTTTTCTAGTTTGAAAAGACTTAATGTAAACGTTTTGCCAACTCATCGAAAGCTTGGGCTGGGGTTTTGTCTCATTGTTGCCCTTGTCTTTGACTTAGTTCTTGTTCGTATACTTTTGCTCAATTTGCAACTCTTCTAACACTTCCTAATTTGCACCCCAGCAGGGACTCTGTTTGCAGGGTTCGTACAGGTCATGGAAAACCTGGAAAGTCTTGAAATTTTACACATTTGTTTTCCAGGTAAAAAAGTCGTGGAGTTTTGACTTGGGTCATGGAAAGTCATGGAAAATGAAAATTACCATATAAAACATGGGTTAGTTAACTTAAATGAGTGAGACGATGCAGAAACTCGTCAAATTTTCACTTAAGGAAAGCTAGGTTCCAATGATATTAGACGTACAGGTAAATACACATTAGAATTTTCCAAAGACGCACTGTTTTCTCTCCCAAAAATGTTTACTATATGCTGGGAAAATTTCATATTAAGACTGAACAGTTTTTGATATGTTGCAAAGAAGCAGATGGTCGAATTAGGTCCTGGAAAACTGCTAAAGGTCATGAAAAAAGTCATGGAAAAGGTCTTGAAAGGTCGTGGAATTACACAAGGTCAAACGAGTACGAATAGCAGTTTGTTGTGGACGGATGTAGTATAAAAGTTCAACATCAAATAATGCGACATGGACTTTGAAATCATGTGGCAATTTGACTTCTGACAAAATGTCGGGAAGCTTTTTAAAATGCAGGAAAAGCAAGGTTTTTTCTTGCTTATTTGAGTATCAAAGTTTTTCTTTTTCAGGATAACATACTGTCACTTTCTCGATGATCTTTAATATGACTTACGTATGATTTACGTGTTTAGCATACAAATTCGACAATTTTCTGCAGTATGCCGGTACCGATATAGAGCTGTATTTTGTCTGGTCACATTACCCTCTACCAGCTATTGTTTGCAGGATCAAGGTCATTGTTTAGTTCATTATCCTATTGTTATGTAAGCCAATCGTGTGTTTCGTTTCGATCGGTACAACCCGGCTCATTTCCTGGCCTTTGCCGCTTCATTACCATCTTGATTACCCACGACTGAATCCCATCTGGCCTTGTAGCTCAGTTGGTAGAAAAAACAAGATCTCAGTTTTTTTTGGTAGAGCAACGGTGATCTGTTCCGGAGGTCGTGGGTTCGATTCCCGCCGGTGTCGGAGATTTTTCACTTTCTCCATGTGGGCCCATTTTCTTTCTAGAGCTTTCGCTTAGAAGGTATTACTTGGGATATTTGTAGAGCACTTTATCTTATAACATTCATACCATTATATCGTTTCCTGGATGCCTCCCCAGGGCCTCATGGATCGCATTGCAAAATGAATAAACGATAAACATGCATACTGAAGATCTTGCGGTACGTACTCACGTTTCACTGTACCATAATAAAAATTCCTATTATCGTTGTAAGGGTTTAGTTATGAGACCATATCATTTTAAAATACTTGTATATATAATTGAACAATTTTGTTTTTACAGGATTCGGAACTTTGAAAGTCTTAATGCGAGTTTAGTCCAGCCCGAAATTCCAACCAAAATACCATTGCGAAACTTTGGTCGAGTAGAACGAACCGTTATTAGTGTAAGAAACTAACTAAGAACAAAGTGGTTATGAAATTCGGCCAGTTTCTTTGTTGTCTGTTTTTGCTCTCTGTTTCTTTTGTTTGTTGGCCTTAGCTTGACCGTGCACAAAACACAAAAGATACTGAAATGCATGTAAACAACTAACCAGTAAGACCAAACTAGTTCTACTATTTTCACGAGCATTGCAAACAATTGCAGGTTTACTTATATTTTATCAACCTTGTGAACAATTTCAACCAATTAAAAGCCACATTTATCTAGATTTGGCTGTTAACCGTTCTGATTTCAACGAAATCAAGTCACCTGCAGCGCCTCTCATGTACCAAGGTTTGTCTTACGAGTTTTACTTCCCATTCAATACTGTCAACTAGTGTGTCGAATCATAGAACCTCTATTAAACAGATATTTTAAGAAAAATTGATGATGGTATGTATAGAAAAAGGGCTAGTTTTGTGTCCAGTAACTATTCTAATACTTCTCTGACGATTTCTGTCTTCTGGATAAGAAACCCTTATTTACATAGGTAATATCAATGACTGACAAGTCAATTTTCAACATTGCGTCAAATTACTTACTTAAACAGCAACAGTCTGATGTTGTTTAGAAACAACCCAGTCCTTAATAAGTGTTTCGATCACTTGTCAGGTTTTCCTTACTGAGAATTGCAAACATAATAAGCTACATGGCGCTCAATATTTGATGAGTTTAACGTTTTTTCGTTGAGTAAAATGACGGAACCCTAAAACGTTTCTAACAGATAAGCTACAATAAGGCTAAGTAAGTAAAATTCCCGATTTCTTGTCAATTTTTTTCAAAAGGAAATGCAGTAGGTGGATTTTTTTTTATTATGTATTTTACTTTGTTTTAGTAAGACCCTCAGAATTTAAACGTAAAACTGGCTTTGTTTAGAAATAGTGTTTTGTTTTCTTCAGTTTATACTTGCTTTAAAATAAGGTGTAAGAAATCGATTTTTCAAGTCTGAAATTGGGTCAAGGTTTCAACATCTTGGGCGACACATCCCCTCCCCCC
>JAOBYE010712691.1:0-13568 GCA_025403585.1 Parazoanthus swiftii
GTGCCCCCCCCCCCCCCCCCCCCCGGGGCAGTAACCATTTGCATTTATAGCAGAGGTTCCTAGTTTCAGTGATTGGCTGGAGATTTCTCTGGAGTTATGGGAGGTGGCTGGGAGGGGTCAGGGACCAGGGGCATTCTCTCTCTCTCCCTGGGAAAATGTTTTAAAAATTGGGTTCCTCGGAGATCACTTTTTCCTGTGTTCTGAGGTCACTTAATTCCATATTTTACTGATTTTCCGGTTTCTGTTTGCGGAACAATCATAACTTGGTATTGATTTCAAAAAAATAATAACCATTTTTTCTTTCAAGTAGAGGATTTCCAGTTTGGCTGGAGATTCTGCTTCCTCAGCTGGAAAGCTGGAGATTGATTCCCAAAGTTGGAGTTTCCAGCTGAATGCTTGACACTTGACATCTGTTTATAGGTCTTTTGATCTTGGGAACTGATTGAAGGATTGTTTTTTACCAACTGAAAGTGTTACTGACAGTGTTTGACCAGTCAGTCTCTAAATAAAGTGTATTACTTGTTATCTTTGTGTTTTCACAGATGCCTCACGTCTTAATAAATTGTATTGAGTGTTTCACACCAAGACTAATATTTGAGAGCATCCTTTTACAACTTGAACATTGTGACAACAGTGGTGACGACTTTGTTTACCCAAGATGTGAGAACATGAATGCATTCATTAGACTCTTGAAGCACCAGATCAAAGAGCAAGAACTTGGGGAAGAAACTGTCTTCATTGTTCTTGACAAAGCTGAAAGGCTACGAGACATGGATGCCCATGTTCTACCAGTATTCTTGCGGCTACAGGAACTGTCGCAGTGCAATATCTGCGTTGTAATGATCAGTGAGATTGTGTGGGAAAAGTTCAGGTTTGGCACTGGCTTTTGTGAGCCCATAGCAGTACATTTTCCTGACTACTCCAAGCAAGAACTACTGCAGATTATGTCCAGAGATTGCCCAACAGATCATCCCAAGGAATTCTATGTTGCATATTGTCAGCTGCTACTCAGTGTGTTCTACTCAGTCTGCAGAGATCTCAATGAATTGAGACATTTGGTAAGTGAGATTTGATGAACTGTTTGACTATAACTATAACTCAGGACTATATGGGTTGTTTTAGTTTGGGTGAGGCAGAGGGTCGAGGAGTGTCAGGTATTGTGTGTGCAAAGTTGGCACAGTTGGTAAGATCTCTGACTGCCAACCAGGAGGTCCTGGGTTCAATCCCCGGCCTGGTCAAGGGTCAAACTTTTGACGGCCTTCTTTTGCCACACCGTCCATGGACAGGGATGTTAAGCTGTTGGTCAAGTCTCTCAACATTCTGTCGGGGTTCATAAAAGAACCCACACACTTGTCAATAGGAGTAGGCTAATGCTGGTGTTGTGGGCTGTCGCTGCTTCCCCTACTTTGGAGACAAGCCTTGTAAGGGACACTGCTGCAAATGTCATAAATTAACTTAAAAAATGTTCTTTTTATCCTTATTACTATAACTATAACTATAACTACAACTATAACTATTGTTGTTATTATTATTATTATTATTATTATTATCATTATTATTATTATTGCCTGTAAGTGTCAAGATCTTTCTCTTCATCCCAAAGGCTGCATTACACTTTGAGAAGTACTGTGAACCAATTAAGCTTGGCAGTGCAGCACATAGTGATGGTCGAAAGCTTTGGCGAAACATTGAACCACATCTCAGGAAAGCTCTTCACACGGTATACCTTAGGGAGGTGTCCAGTGGACAGTGGGAGAACATTATACAACAAGCCATGGAGACCGAAGGACAGCCGATAATACCAAGTATGCTTAATTCTACAAATATGGAATAAAGCTTAAGAAAAATAATAGCAATTCCAATGTCAAAATATGATTTAATTTTTAAAAAATGAAGTTCAATTTCGAAATTGTGTTATTAAGCAAATTTATCAGTGGTATGGGGAAGTTGATGATGAGAATGATAACTTTATTTTGAAAAGGTATCACTTACTATCACAAGGATATTTTAAAATGGCCCTTATACATAAAATACAACAATGTTTAAAAACTATGCTAAAAAGAATTAAAAGTTGGGTCTGATGTGGGAAATTGATTTCTTAAGTAACTCTGACTTCCGGTAGTTGCACTACAAATTCTGGTCAAACTCTGGACCCTCTCAATTGAGAGGAGTTCGAGTGAGCAAACACCTCATATCTGCCCCACCTCCCCATTTCCTTGGCTTAACATTATGTCAGGTCACACTAGAGGTCATAAACTTGTGTACTTGATATTTACTGTGACTGTGAATGGCAAGATTTGCTACTGTCAAGTGTGCTTGAGTTCCCCCTCATTGCTATGTGATCATGTTGACTTTCAAGTGCAGTTAAAACCACAATTGAGCACACACTTGGAATCTATGTAACCAATCAGAACACAGCCAAATCAACCTTGTTGTTTTCCATGAACAGTGGTGCATGTAGGTTTTCTGAGTGTGAACAGTAAACCTCAAGTGCTCTTTGATGTTAGTGAACTTGGTGTGCGCTTCAAGTTGTAGCACAGTTAACCAGTCAATTGATAACTACTTTGTAGCACAGTTAACCAGTCAATTGATAACTACTTTGTACTAGACTTGGTTTCTTTCTGAATTATTTGTTATTTTTGATTTGAAGATCTTTTTCTGTTTCCAGGTTCTCGTTCACACATAGAACTTCCTTTCTATTCCAAATACCTTTTGATTGCGGCTTATCTGGCCTCATATAACCCAGCCAGGACAGATGGTCGCTTCTTCTCAAAAAATTCACAAAAGAAAACAGGCAAAAAAACCAAACCCACCTCCTGCACCAACAAGAAATGCAGTCAACTTATGGGTGAGTAGTCTGGACCATTAGGGGAGGGGTGCATAGTCTGGACCCTAAGGGGAAGGGTGAGTAGTCTGGACCCTAAGGGGAAGGGCGAGTAGTCTGGACCCTTAAGGGAGGTGTAAGTAGTCTGGACCCTTTGGGGAGGGGTGAGTAGTCTGGACCCTTAGGGGAGGGGTGAGTAGTCTGGACCCTTCGGGGAGGGGTGAATAGTCTGGACCCTAAGGGGAGGGTTGAGTAGTCTGGACCCTTCGGGGAGGGGTGAGTAGTCTGGACCCTTAGGGGAGGGGTGAGTAGTCTGGACCCTTTGGGGAGGGGTGAGTAGTCTGGACCCTAAGGGGATGGGTGAATAATCTGGACCCTTAGGAGAGGGGTGAGTCATCACACTAGTATCCCCAGTCTCCCCCCTTGGCTTGAAACTGCCACTTCAAGTTTACTGGTATACTATTTTTGCAGGGCCAAAGAGTTTTCCCCTTGATCGACTGATGGCAATCTTCTACAGCATCGTAGAGGAGAAAGTGGCTCCATCGGCAAACATCTTATCACAGATCTCCTCCCTTGTGTCACTAAACCTGCTGGCCCAGACATCTGTGGATGATCAGATTGACAGTGCAAAGTACAAGTGTCTGGTGACATTTGACTTTATCCGCAGTATTGGCAGACAGCTTGAGTTTGATGTTGTTCAATACTTGTATGATTTTGTGTGATCTATCTGTGTTTAATAACATAACAGCTTTTGTGTATAGCAACTTTAAATTTAATGAGAGATGCATCATTATCATCATCATTTCCATCTCCTCAATTATGGAGTTTTAAGGCCTGTATCCTCTTCTTTCATTCACTTTGGTCAGTTGCAGTATTTTGTATTATCAAGTGAAAGTAATCAATGGCTTTTTTGCATCATTTTTCTCGACAATTAAATAACTAATTATTGATGGACTTTGCTGACTGTGTACAGCTTTTAACCCTTTCAGCCCAGGCCATTTTATCAACATCTAAATTCTCCTTAGATAACTCATACAAAATAAGTCATATAGTAATGAGAAAATGAGGGTTGATCAAACAAGGTAAACAGTTGAAGATGAAAAGAGAAATTCTTCCAAACTGATTACATGAAAAGTATGAATCCTAGTTGGGAGAATTTACTAACACATCATTTGTCGTGTTTGGGGCTGAAAGGGTTAAGAAGGCAGGCATGGCTCAGTTGGTAAGTGTGCGACCTTCGGCCAACTTGATACTCAGTACTCTGATCTGTGTAGCTTTAGCTAGTTTAAATACCAGTAAAACGGAGCACTGGCAGAGGAAGGGGGATAAAGTGGCAGTGCATCTTGTGCCAGTTTATCAGTTAATTAATGTCACGTGTTTCCCTCATTGAGGAAAGTGGCTTTATCTTTTCCATTTTTCTCAAAGTTTGTTTTTAGAGGCAACCTTATTTCAACACCTGACGGCAATATAGCAAGTGTACCTATTTGTTTGTCTGGCCCATTCAGAAGTCTATCTGCTAAGAGTTGCACAAGTAGAAAGTTGGAATATTTTTCTGCAGTGTAGGATAAGCTGTAGCTTGACAATTTTTTGCTATTTTTTTTCTCCAAGAAGGAGGCAATGCAATAACTAAGTTCCTTTCATACCTTCTGTAATCTGGCTTTTGCAGCTCAGAACCATATGGTAGAATAAAAACGACAACAATACTAGGAAAGTGTGAGTAGAAGTGATTTCAATGAAATTAATAAGAAAGTTATTATATAGAATTTTTGAGGTTTTTTACAGGTATAAAAATGAAGGTGAAAATTAAAGGGTCACGTGATTTTATGCGAATTTTTCAGGTTTACTCAGTTTTAATAGTTTTTTTAATCATTTCTAACTATGTGAAGCTGACACTCAGATATTTACAATCTCCCTATTAAACCTTCAAAGTCTTGTTTTCACATGATCTGTAACTGTCGGTGACTCAGTCGATGGGAGTTGCCTTCCAGACGTATGAAAACACGCGTTATAGCATCTGTGAAACACGATCTAGTAAATAGAAAAACTTGAACTTGTTTCTGCTTTCCTGACCATTACCAAGAACTGTCCATCTACTTACCCGAACGATCAACCAACTACAAACACAACACCCCACTTGTTCGTGATGTTCGTAGCACCAAAGTCAGCGTTGTCGCTTAAAATCACATGACTGACAGTGTCCGAAAATTCACAGTTGGTTGGGTTTGTTCAATATAATTATCTTGTCTTTTTTTATTTTTTCGTCGTGCCGTTTTCTGCGTTGCAGAGTGATCGCCTTTTGTTCTTTGTCATGATAGTTGGATAAAAGAGCCAAAATCAGTTAGAAACAAGTCAACGAGACTGACAATTCTCGGCAAAAAAAATGTTAGTGTCTTAGTCTATGATTTTCTCTAACATGTTTTAGTTAGTTCCACTTTCAATTACTGAACTCTTCATCTTTTATCACATGTGCAACAGTAAAAATCCGTCACAGCTTGGATTGGTGGGTATCACTCGTTCACTTTCAGACGGTTTAATAGCAAGAAAATTTTCCCGTTAAGTCACTGCGCAAGTGATTGCGGGGGGTGGGGGTGGGGGGCTGCGCTGAACAGAAGAAGGCATGTGAGTCCTGAGCTCCGCTTGCTGGAGAAAAAAATTAAGATGTTAGTTTTTCCAGTTTGACATTGCTAGAAAAGCTTCAGAATTTTCAGACTTTGAAGAAGTGTAATAGTATGCAGGGTCGTGCGTAACTTTTTACGTCTGCGCTGCAACTCGGTACATCTGGGGTTTTTCTAAGGGTAGTACATTGCCCCTCTCTCCCCTCCCCTCGCGCAAAGTACTCCTCGAACCAGTCCCACGCGGTTAAAGAAGAAAGAATACCAAAATGGCGGTCACATTTGTTTCATTCATTGTCGTGTTTTCTGGTTGCACTATCTTCACTTTGGTTTTGTGCTTAATTTTACACTTGGATTATTTACACAAGAAGTATTCCCACATCCCCGGTCCTAAACGAGAAAGTTTCTTTTGGGGGAACGCCAAGGCGATCGAGCGCAAAAGAAACGAGGGAAAACTGGGCTTTGAAATCATTCGAGACTACTGCGATGTGTATGGGCCAGTGACCCTTCTCTGGTTTGCAAACAAGCCAGTTGTGGTCCTTTCAGACGCAGAACTGGTTAGGAAAGCTCTAATTACTTGTGACTTGCCTAAAGACTCATCTGAATGCGGTTCAATCGGTGTTGTGTTTGGTCAGCGTTGTGCTGGAAACGGCCTTCAAACAGAGACAAATCACAGCGCTTGGATAAAGAAGCGACACGCTGTGAATCCAGCTTTTCATAGAAATTACCTCAAAGAACTGATGAAAGAATTTAACTACATATGTGACAAGTTTTTGGAGACACTTGCGACGGTCGCAGATGGTCGCACTCCAGTCCGCATGGGTGACCAATTTAATCGCATTACTCTGGACGTGATTGGAAAGGTAATGGGTCGGGGGGGGGGTGGGGATGGGAAGGGCACTGAAGCTAAGATGGCAAGGGAGGTGTGATTGAATCCACATACCTAACTTGCCCCCCCCCCACACACACACACAACCCCTGTATTGTTCATATGTTCACTCACTTTCCAATAACGAAGCAGTAGACAAGATCAACTGAATGTTTTTACACTTTGAAGTCAGAAACTTTAGTTTCATTAAGTTTCCCCACACATAGTGACAAAAACATATGGCAGTTTATTTAGTGTACCTATAAATTGAAATCTGGAACCTGGCACAAAAGTATATAGTATATAGTACTAGTACAAATATCCATTTTATTTTTGTCAGTTTGTTTAGTAGGTGATTTTATTGTAAACAGATGTCAGAGTTTTAAGACCTAAAATGAAAGTTCTCACTATGTAATTAATGGTGGTTGTTGTTTTTTCATTCTACTCTGTAGGTAGCATTTGGAATCAATCTTAATGCTACAAGTGACCCTGACTCGCCCTTTCCATCAGCAATCAGAGAGACAACACAGGGAATTACTTGGGCTCTCAATCATCCATTCCATGCCCTTGACATTACAAGCTCTGACTACCAGAGCAGTATTGTTGAAGCAGTAAAATTTCTTCGGGATTTTGGAAAAAAGGTGATTGACGAAAGAAAGGAAGCAATGGAAAAAGGTGCTGATGTACCCAGTGATATACTTTCATTTCTTCTGAAATCCTCTGACGAAGACCCAAGCATCACCCTTGATGATGTTCTGGATGAATTTCTCACATTCTTTGTCGCAGGTAAGTAAAAATGACTTTGGAGAGCTTAGCCATAAGATGAATTTTGGAAAGAGGGGAGTTAATTTGCCTTAAAATTATAGTTGCTATCCATAATAACCCTTTCTCAACAAAAATAAATTCAAAGTGTGATTGCTAATGACAAACTTATAGGATTTGGTAGGTCTGAAAACAAGAGCATGTGGGATGCACTTACCAGAAATAATCCACACTTTAAACAAATTAAATTTTGATAGTTTTGAAAGGTTTGTAGATTGTTAAAAATTTGAACACAAAGCATTAAATTTATCTACCCTTGAACACACTCGTCCAATTTTATTTTTGTGTTTTTTGCTCCCAGTGGGGCTGAAAGTCAGTTCGCTCTGTTGTCAGCATGTTGAGTCCTGATGGCATGATGAATAGCATGCCTGACTAGTAACCAAGGAAACATCCGTTTGAGTCATGTTCAGGTGTAGTACCAAAAGTCTTGCAAACAAGTATGGCGAAAAGTAGATAAACATTTTGTGTTCGTAATCTTATTGTTTCTAACACTTTGGTTTATTGCATTTTAGGCCATGAAACAACTGCAGGAATGTTATCATTTCTTCTAGCAGAGATTGGGCAGCATTCAGAAATTATGGAAAGGTTAGTAGTTTGGTTTGAACAACAACTTGGTTAGGACTGGAGAATAGTTGAGAGGTTTTCAGTAACTACTTTTTTGAAAAGCTGTTTTTTGTGAATATCTTAAATGTTTTGGAAATTCGGAAATAAAAGTGTTCATAAAACTTCGGTTTTTAAATCTTTAGGTTAATGGATTTTGACAAGAAGTTTGGAGTGCCAGGAGGGGGGAATAAAAATAAGTCTCTTGCCTGAAACTTTGCCATAATCTTGAAAACTACAACAAAAGTCCTCGCGTTACTTCTGCTGACTGTAACATCCTTCCACTTAACTATTGTCAAGAATACTTCTATTTTTTTGCATCAAATTTTTCTTTTTTATTTTCTCCTTTTAAAATATTCATAATCTCGGTGGAATAACGTCTCTGGTGGGTTTTCGACCTTTTTATTGGTGGTAACCAGACGGTAAAACCTTAAAGGAGCCTGAAGTCCTTTTGTTTTCTCCACCCAGTCAGAAAATAAGAAGAAATATAAATTAACAGGAAATTGCTTGACGTACCTTACTCTATGAAAAACTGTTGTTTCTTATTTCATTTTAATTTGCAGATTAGTACAAGAAGTGGATGACGTATTGGGTTCCCGTCAGTTTGTACAGTTTAATGACCTCGATAAACTACAATATACAACTCAAGTCATCAAGGAAACCCTTCGACTGCACCCTCCAGTACCAGGCTTCTCTCGGACAACCACAAAGGAGGAGAAGTTTGGTGCCTACAAAATCCCCGCCAACACCAAATTTCAAATTAGTACTTATATCATGCATAGACACCCAGCGTTTTGGTCTGATCCAGAGAAATTTGACCCTGAGCGGTTTTCACCCGATAATGAAGCCGCAGTGGAGAATTCTGCATACTTTCCGTTTTCCCTTGGCTCACGAAACTGCATTGGGCAGACATTTGCCTTGTTTGAAAGCAAAGTCTTGATTTCTCGTTTTCTGAATACATTCAAGTTTGAACTTGCCCCAAATCAAGACTTCCTTGCTGAGGAAAAACTGACCCATTCCCCAAAGGATGCAGTTTTGTGCACTCTGTCGTTGCGTTAAAGGTTTCAAAGAACCCTGAAGCACTAGTAGTAGTATTTGTCCATTTTACTTCGTAATACCTTGATTTTTGAACTCTGCAGAAACGAATTCTGAAACCTTGATCGATTTCCAGTTTGTCGTTATGGAATAAAGAAATAAGTTCATCAACAGGCAGATTCTGTTCAAAAACAATAGAACGCTTATAAAGGTAGATTTGTGATCTTCGAGAAAATGAATTTCAGCAACAGTAAATCGAACTCTCTTGGTAAGCCTCGACTCAGCCGTTCATCTTTATCAAACTTTAGGATTCGAGCTACATGGTGGAACAAAGTTAAAAGCCGGTTATATGTATATTCATGAACTGAAACTGATCCAAATTATTTACCTCGGAAGTTATTGCAGTTTTAGTTATTACTATCGTATACCACTGTCGAAAAGAAACCACGATGGCTAGATTGCACAATACCCCGCACTCATAATTCCATGTGTAGCCAGTGGCTACGGCTATGCAGTAGCTACGACGCCTACGTCGTATAAGGTATAAGTTACGGCCTTTTGATACTTCGTTCTATTATAAGCTTTATTCTTGACTGCGTAGCCACGACATAGAGATACTTCGTTCTATTATAAGAGACATGTAGACTGGTACCTAACTTTTGACCGCGTAGCCACGACACAGAGATACTTCGTTCTATTATAAGCTTTATTCTTGACCGCGTAGCCACGACATAGAGATACTTCGTTCTATTATAACAGACATGAAGACTGAAACCTAATTTTTGGCCGTGTAGCCGTAGCCAAATAAGTAAAAAGGTCTTATTTGCGGTGCGGGGTTTTCTGCAGTTGCTCCCGACTGATTTAAATGTAATTTTTCGCTTTAATTTTTCAAGCCGGATATTCTAGTCTCAACATTTTTCGAAATTCAGTTTTACTTTAACTGTGGCATAATCAATCGCAGAATACCCGAACTGAATCCTGCAGCAGTACAATAGTGCAATCAAAGCGTAATTTCTTATCTAATCATGTCGCAAGGTCGACTCGCTAGATCCCATGGAAGAAAGGACAAATAAGAGGCTGTAAATTATCAGATGATCGTGACAACGTAAATTTGAGGTATACGACTCCTTTTTAAATAACTACTAGCTTTTCAACTTTTTAAGATTTGAAATTTGACTCGTTAGCTTAATAAACGTCCTTACCTTAAAACTCAAACAATGACTTCAGACTTGCTGTTTCACCTACTATCTTGGTAAAATGCGACAAAAGACGACACGATTAACTTTAAAACCTGCATAAGTTGCTAAAATATACACCACACCTGCGATGGTGTAGAAGAGGATTTAATAGAAGGTTGAACGATACAGATCTACACAAAACCCTACGGACACTTGCCAGGGTTAAAGATGAGAGATCGGTTATGGAAGCACTTTCGTTGGGATGACAAACACTCGACTTTGGGTTCGCAGTATGTCGTAGCAGTTTTTCTGCCCCCCCCCCCCCAACCAAAATACCACCAGCGGCTCCCCTCTGGGAACCGGAGGCAGTTATCGTGCTGAGTGAGTTCGAATCTATCAGAATCTAAATACATAATCAACATGAGGCATAGCAATTTTTGTATATGAGAACGTCTAATTTTTGGCTAAGGCTAAAGTGCTGGTCTTCGCGTAGATGTATAAATTATATGTTAAAAGGCTGCTCACCGGTGCCCGACTTATTTCGTACTTGTGCTCAATTGCGTTAATATTTTAGAAATGGTCCACGCTAAGCGTGCGCCTATCGAGTTATGGATTGACGCGGAAAATTGGGAGAGCACGAGAGAAGCGCTGGAGTGGCACGAGACGAAGCCGAGTGCTTCTCTATCTTCTCGAGTGCTTTCCATAAGAACGTGGTCTGAGGATGAAACGGATGAGCTGATCGACATGCTTGACTAAGAGAGAGTTTGCTTGTGATATGTTTTCTCGAAGGAGAGCTACAATCGAAACAAAAGAGAAACGGCTTTCAAAGAAATGGAAGAGCAATTGCCCAACATGTTGTGGTGGTATGAACACCCTCAACAAACATCAGGTAATACTAACCCAACATGTTGCTTTCGTTTGCACGGCAGTGTTGCGTTGCAAGTTTTTGAAACCAATTCAAACACTCGCAACATGTTGCCATCCGTGTTGCGCAGAAAATCGTTCCCGGTGACATGTTACACGGGAACGATTTTCAACGCAACATTGTTGCGCGGAAAATCGTCGTTACAAGTTGACTCGTGTAACACGGTGCAAGAACACACGACCGACGCACCAATGTTGATAAAATGCACTCCTGTACTCGTAGATTGGAAAATATGCTTTAGTTATGGGAGTTAAATATTTCTGGTGACATATCACCTGACGATCATTAGACGTCGAGCGTCAGTTTACCTCCCATAATTGAAGTAAATTCTGTATAGTATGATTGCCGTATCTCCAATCCTCGGCAATAGAACGAGCAATCATTTCTAACACTCTGACGTCATAGCGAACACTATGATGTCAGCTTGGAGTTTCTTTCAAAAGAATATCCAAAAATCTTCCGAAGGGCGACTGCTTTTATCATTTGAAGTATTTAATGTTGATTGATTGACAGTTGAAAGCCAACTTGACCCCACCAAGATCTTTTTCAATATCAGTTGATTGTAAACTTTTGCGAATTCTATTGCTCTGCTGCACTTGCTATAAAATCAAGTTTATTTTTTAAATGAGAACTAGTACTAAACGAAGAAAAACTGAGGGGAAATTGGGCACTCATGTCGCTTTCTCTGCTGTGGTTTGACAGTTGCGAGTTTGTACTTCGCTGACTTCCTGCGTCAAAACTTGTCAAGAACTGCAGTTTGGTTTTGTCAAGGAGACTTTTATCACAGGTTTCCATTTTCACAGAGGACATTGAACTTCTTATTAACCTGGTTGACACAACGGGTCGGTAGCGGCACCACTGAACGATTCCACTCCTCAGTAGACTGCGAGCAGTCTCTTCCTGTTCCTCAGAACCAGTCGAGGAAATACAGAAATCGAAGGGCGAAGCGGCGAGAGACAGCTAGCCGGGAGGATTGTGGGTGCGAGGAAAGGAGGAGAGAAAGAGACTGCAATGGTTCCTTTATAAACGATTACTCCACTCACGCTGGTGACTGGGAATTCCTATTGGTTGGTTTGACGATCGGCTGACGCTATCTGTCACACTACTCTCTTGAGAGCTGCTACTGAAAGCACGCAGAAAACAAGGGCTTTGTCCCTCCTTTCCTCGCGTCTGCAATCCTCCTGGCTAGCAGTCTCTCGCTTGTTGTTTTTGTGTCTCCTTGATTGGTTACAGACTGCTTGTAGTCTAACCTCGGTCATCTTCTGATCGAAGTTTTTTTTAAAATTGATATTTATTATAGTTAGTTAACATTTCAGTACTCGTACGCCGGTTCATGGAAATAATAATAATAATAATAATAAATAATTTTCAAAAACTTATATAGCGCACGTCCAAGGCGCTTTACAAATCTTCGGTATAAAGCCAGTGAAAGTCATGAGACATCTGGAAAATCAAAGTCGATCAAGGAAGACATTAGTTTCACCTTTGCCCTTACTTTTGAAATATTTTGTCGTCATATGATTTTTTAAAAAAGGTATACTTCGGAGTTGGCGAATTTGGTCTCTTGGGAGTAAGAGTTTATATGATGTTCTCAGTTATAAACTCGTTTATTTCGGGTGTTGCCATTATAAAATCCATTACGATATTTGTTGTTTGACTTTTGAAACTAAATACTTTTTCTTTTCTTTGTCATGATGTTGATCGTCAGCCGAAATGTGTCCTGGAGACAAAACTGCCAAGGTAGCTTTCTTTTTTAATTCTACCCCAAAAGATGAAGCGCGAAGAGTTTTGCAAGACAAAAAGAACTGTTGCTGAAAGCCAAATGCTGAAAGTTGTTTTCAGTCCCTGTCATCTGACCCACTGTTAGTTCAGCTGTAGCAAAAGGATCATTTCGAGTTATTGATACAATCAACAGTCGCGTTGAGGGGAAGAGTGCCCCGACCAGATACAGATCAAGTACGACTGCGGGGCTACTGATATATCCGGCTATTCGTACAGGACAGGTTGTACGATGACTGTCTCTAATTTTGGTCAAATCTGAATTTATGATGTCAGTTTATGAATCATTAATCAAAGAGCAGAGAAAGGCGTATGCAATAACAATCGGCATGTAAAACCTACAATATGGCCAAAATTTCTGAATACCCTCATAACAAAGAGGGACAACTAATGTTTCGTTCTTTTCGTTCAATTAATACTTATACCTGCAAAACATCACCGGTTGGAGAGAGGAAGAGGGCTACCCTGTCCAATATTTTTGTTTGCGATTGTATAGCAAAGTGATTATAAGAACCTTCATGCTAAAACTTAAATTATCAGCTAACACTAACTTCCATCACACATAAAATGCAGAGTATAAAGACACTAGTTATCGTTAATTGGTTAATTTTGAAAGATGTCAAGTTTGTATCATTTTGGCCAGTCTTCATTGGCGTAGGTATCTCTGGGCAAAGAGGCATTTGCCTACACAAACTGCTCTGGCAAAAAAATCTTCCTCTCCACAGGACGAAGTAGTGAGATAGGCAGAGAAGTAAAAAGGCCTGTCTACACCAAAATCCTATCAATTTAAACATGATCTTGTCCACACATGCAATGGCCCTGGTCCACAACTTCATCGATTCGCAAACGCAAATACCTTGTTATCATTTTTTCCCTGTTCGAAAAAACTATAAAGGAATCTGAAACTGAGGTCTTTGTGTTCTCC
>JAOBYE010712692.1:0-11036 GCA_025403585.1 Parazoanthus swiftii
GGGGGGGGTTGCGTTGTAGGTAGTAAAATGTCAACTTCTAGGGGGTCCGGGGGCATGATCCTCTGTGAAAACTAGGAAAACTCTTGATTGCTTTGAACTGCATTTTGCGCGTTTTCATGATGCAGGAAGAGAATATAAAGTAATCAAAAGAACAATTGATCTCAATCGCTTGATCTTCCATCCTGTCTCGGTTTTGCAGACAAGCTCATTTTACCTGTCTGGCTGCTGGAGTCATCTTCTCGTCTAAAGTAACTTTAAGTATATATACATAGAGAGAGTATTTTGAACTTTAACTAACTTCTCAACTTGTCTTTACATTATTATATTATTCCATATATTATACTTTTATTTATATTTATTTCTTTATTTTGAACATCTCAGTTGAAGAGCCATTTTATGGAACTGAAAGCTGTCAAAATTATTATCATTTTTATTGTTATTATTATTATTATTATTATTATTACTGTTATTATTATTACTATTATTGTTATTAGTTTTATTGCTATTATTATTATCTTTGAGTTAACACACGCTAAGAGGTTCTCAAACACAAATATCAGCTAGTTCTTATTGAAAACTAGAGATCGCCCAACAGCCGGCGAGGCGGCGACACAGTTGGGGGAAAAAAAACATTAATTAAGACAGGTAGATTGATATGCAAATAAAATATTTTGGCCAATTTAGTTTACAAAGTTTCATGTGGTTCTTTGGTGGAAATTCCGTAATTTCAACGCTAAACTTTGAGTTTTTAAACTAATTTTGGTTGGCTTATACCAATTGTTAATTAAGCAACTGCGAACGTGACGTCACCGAAACATGGCCAGATTTATTGTACGAGTCAAATTACGTAATGCTATGTGACCCTGTGCAATAAGCTGCGTCGGGACCTTACGGCAAATTCCACAACATCGAAAATCGGCCTCTATTGGCGAAGAAGTACCCATTTGGAAAACATATCAAAATGGCAAATATCAGCGCGCGCGCTCTGAAAAGTTAACCTCGTTTTCAGGTTAAGCCAAGCAACCAGGCCAGAAAGCGATCATTTCGTTTCTTTGGCGCGAGATTTCGGATGTGTTTTGATATGAAGAAAGGTATCGACATTTATATATTTTACAGACGAAAAGCTTTTTCTTTCATAATTATTGATCTGTTGTCCAGAAGCGAATCATTACAGTCGTAGCTTCCACATATTCAATCGCCATACTCCATAGTGAAATGCATGATCTTTAAATATGACCGTTCTGCTTTCAAAATCCAGTGCCTTAATATCACACATTTATAGTTAAGATCTCAGACAATTTGTTTGCTTTTGATATTGCAGGGTTCTAGGAACGAATCTGGACGTTTTACAGCCGCTTGACGAGACCACGTGTGGAAAGATCAGTCGAGGTGAATTGTTGAATTGCAACTTGTCACACGTATAATTTTTATCTTGAAGTGATGTTTATTTTCCTGTCAGTTTTTACTAACTTGAAACTACTTTTGAATTGATGACATAAATATTGATGGATTATTTCAAAGTTTCAGATATTTTGTTTGTTTCTTATTATTTCGGGATTCTGTGAGTCATATTTATAAATTGATGCAACCGCGTGCGAAGTTTAAAGGTACAGTATCTTTAATTTAATTTACATCTCATTATCATCTTGGACAGATACATGTAAATAATAATATGCACAATTCTATCACATATATCTAAAACTATTTTTTCTTAAATACTAAAAGTCAATTGGAAAAAGAATTATTGATAGTCAGTGTCTGATTTGTCTCAAGTGCCCATCTTTTTAAAGAAAAACACAGATCTATACACTACTTTCATAAATTGCTCCAGTGAACATAAACAATAACTTCAAGTCAAGTCAAGTTCCAAGTTCTCATTTATTTGCTGTATTTTGATCTTACTGGCCTTGACTCAGTTTTTGTTCATGGTCACTGTTGATTAACAAAACCTAAAGTCATGGACTTTTATGTCTGAAGACAGCCTACTACTACCACTATAAAAATAAAACTATTGTAAGTTGTTTATAACTATAAAAATCATTCTGGAATTTCTGGCTTCTGGTCTCCATGTTGTCTTTGTGACAATCTTAAAATGGTTTGATTTTAGCATAAGTCTGGTTCTAAGATGTGACTTCTTCAGCCAGTAGTGGATTTGTGTTTTCTTGTCTTTGATAGAACTAGTACTACTGTTATCGAAGCCCTGAAACCAATATTCTGGCTTGTAGTAGTCACTTGGGATGGTGTGTATTTTGGTTTCTGGATGCTGGTACATACAGTATCCTGTATAATTACCTCAATCAGTTGACATGTAGGTGTATTTCAATACCTTAAAAGTTTCTACTGTAAATCTCCCTGGTCTTCACATTTCCATTTGATAACATAGTACAAAAATTGGGTGTGGTTTAAAAGTCAATATATATCTCTGAATAAAGATCTCTGGACAATTTAGCAACCTTCAGTTGCTGCACATGCCATAAGGTTTTCTGTGGTCAGACAGAGTTCCCTCTGATTCTCTCTGGTCAGTGTGTGATGTGGTGTGGAGTGGTTTGGTGTCCTTCAAGATTTCTGTAGAACAGGATTGTATGTTATTTCTGTTTTCTCTGGATCCATGTCTTAAAACGCTGGTTTCTGTGTTTGTGTCTGCTTGTTCTTCAGTTTGGTTCATACATCTGTATGCTAGGCTAACTAGGTAAATCCAAGAGTGTCTTTGGTGTTTGTTGCCCTCTGAGATATCCATAAAACAGGATGATTTTTAGTTCTTGGCTTCTCTAGATCTGGATGTCTTTTAAAGTGATCTTTGGTGTTGTGTCTGCTCTTTGTTCAGTTCGGTTCGTACACCATAAGGAAATCACTGAGGCTCTGAGTATCTGTTGTTCTTTGAGATCAGATGTAGACCTTTACAACAGCATGGTATGTCACTTCTGGGGTCTCAAGATTATGTCTTTGATCAGTTGTGGGTTTGATGTACCGTACATGTTACTGTTAATTACTTGTTTAAACGATGCTCAGTTACCACCATACATGCACACTAAAAGAAGTAGGTATGACTTATAGTGCATTTACCTTAACTTTGGTGTCTGTTGCCTTTAATTTCTTTTTTTTTTCAAGAACAACAGTGATGTTATACATGTAGCAGATAACCCAGATCATGGTACATGTTTATCTGGATGTCTTTCAACAGCCACAGTGAGCTTGCTCAGTCAACTTCATACACTAAGAAATTCTGGAGTTTCTGGTGTCTGTTTCCCCTTGAGATGTCCATAGAACAGAATAATAGTACAGGATATGGTTTGGGCTGGCCTTGAGGAATCACAGTAAACACAGTGTTTCTTGTTCAGTTGGCTCCATTTACTGTAAATCAGAATATTTGGAAGTTTCTCTGGAGTCTGTGGTCCTTCCAGATGTCAGTAGAACAGATCAGTATACGTAGTGGATGGTTCCTGGCCTTGAGGTGTTTAAATTTGATGAGTCACCCTAGACGTGGTGCTTGTTGCTCAGATTGCTCTGTATACTGTAAATTAGAATATTTGGAAGTTTCTCTGGAGTCTGTGGTCCTTCCAGATGTCAGTAGAACAGATCAGTATACGTAGTGGATGGTTCCTGGCCTTGAGGTGTTTAAATTTGATGAGTCACAGTAGACGTGGTGTTTGTTGTTCAGAATGCTCTGTATACTGTAAGTTAGAATATTTGGAAGTTTCTCTGGAGTCTGTTGTCCTTTGAGATGTCGGTAGAATAGAGCATTACAAACATGCATGTAGTGTATGGTTCCTGGCCTTGAGGTGTTTAAATTTGATGAGTTGCAGTAGACTTTGTGTATGTTGTTCATTTGGCTCTGTATACTGTAAGTCAAAATAATTTGAAGTCTCTCTGGAATCTGTGGCCTTTTGAGATGTCAGTAGAGCAGAATAGTAGTGTATGATTCCTGGCCTTGAGGCAACTAAATTTGATGAGTCACAGTAAACGTGGTGTTTGTTGTTCATTTGGCTCTGTATACTGTAAGTCAGAATATTTGGAAGTCTCTCTGTAGTCTGTGGTCCTTTGAATTGTCAGTAGAATAGGATAACTTAATGTATGGTTCCTGGCCTTGAGGTACAGTAATGTATCTAAAAATTGACAAGTCGCAGTATACCTGGTGTTTGTTGTTTAGTTGACTCTGTATGATGTACTGTACGTCAGAATATTTTGAAGTCTCTGGAATCTGTGGTCCTTTGAAATGTCAGTAGAACAGGATAGTAGTGGATGGTTCCTGGCCTTGAGGCAACTAAATTTGATGAGTCACAGTAGAGTGACGTGGTGTTTGTTATTCATTTGGCTCTGTATACTGTAAGTCAGAATATTTTGAAGTACATGTATCACTGGAGTCTGTGGTCCTTTGAAGTGTCAGTAGAACAGGATTCATAGTCTATAGTGTATGGTTCCTGGTCTTGAGGTACTGTATCTGACTTTGATGAGTCGCAGTGGACTTGGTGTTTGTTGCTCATTTGGCCCTGTATGATGTACGTCAAAATTAAATGTTTTGAAGTCTCTCTGGAATCTGTGGCCCTTTGAGATGTCAGTAGAGCAGAATAGTAGTGTATGATTCCTGGCCTTGAGGCAACTAAATTTGATGAGTCACAGTAGACGCCGTGTTGTTCATTTGGCTCTGTATACTGTAAGTCAAAATATTTTGAAGTCTCTCTGGAATCTGTGGCTCTTTGAGATGTCAGTAGAGCAGAATAGTAGTGTATGATTCCTGGCCTTGAGGCAACTAAATTTGATGAGTCACAGTAGACGCCGTGTTGTTCATTTGGCTCTGTATACTGTAAGTCAAAATATTTTGAAGTCTCTCTGGAGTCTGTGGTCCTTTGAAGTGTCAGTAGAACAGGATTCATAGTCTGTAGTGTATGGTTCCTGGCCTTGAGGTATCTAAAAATTGACAAGTCGCAGTAGACCCAGTGTTTGTTGTTTAGTTGACTCTGTATACTGTACTGTAAGTCAGAATATTTTGAAGTCTCTCTGGAGTCTGTGGTCCTTTGAAGTGTCAGTAGAACAGGATTTATAGTAGTGTATGGTTCCTGGCCTTGAGGTATCTAACTTTGATGAGTCGCAGTAGACTTGGTGTTTGTTGTTCATTTGGCCCTGTATGATGTACTGTACGTCAAAATATTTTGAAGTCTCTCTGGAATCTGTGGTCCTTTGAAATGTCAGTAGAACAGGATAGTAGTGGATGGTTCCTGGCTTTGAGATATCTAAATTCAAAATGATGAGTCGCAGTAGACCTGGTGTTTGTTGTTCAGTTGGCCCTGTACACGGTAAGAATATTTTGAAGTCTCTCTGGAATCTGTGGTCTTTTCAGATGACGTTAGAACAGAGACTAGTAGTAGCTAGTGTGCATTGTATGTTTCCTTGCCTTTAAAGCTTGAGGAATCTAAATTTGATGAGTCACTGTAGACCTGGTGTTTGTTGTTCATTTGGCTCTGTTACTGTATGATGTAAGTCAGAATATTTTGAAGTCTCTGGAATCTGCTAAGTATTTTGAGATGTCAGTAGAACAGAGTAGTTGTGTGTGGTTCCTGGTCTTTAAAGCTTGAAGTATCTAAACTTGAAAAGTCGCTGTAGACCTGGTGTTGGTTGTTCAGTTGGCTCGTCTGTAAACTGTAAGTCAGAATATTTTGAAATCTTTGTGAAGTTTGTGGTCCTTTGAGACGCAGTGAAACAGAATAGTAGTGTATGGTTCCTGGCCTTGAGGCAACTAAATTTGATCAGTTGCAGTAGACGTGGTGTTTGTTGTTCATTTGGCTCTGTATACTGTAAGCTAGAATATTTGGAAGTCTCTCTAGAGTCTGTTGTTCTTTGAGATGTCAGTAGAACAAAATAATAGTGTATGATTCCTGGACTTGAGGTATCTAAATTTTGATGAGTTGCAGTAGACCTGGTGTTTGTTGTTCATTTGGTTAATTTGTATTACTCAGTAAGTTGGAACATTTTGAAGTCTCTCTGTCAAGTGGTGAATCTTGGATTTTTAGACACCTTTAGTGTGCCGATATAATACATATCTGATATTAACATTATATTCAAGCTCCAAAAATGTTTCTGATTCAATTTATTTTTCCCTGTGATACATGTATATTGAAAAACAGGAATGTGCATGGCTCATAAGGTACAATAACTCTATAAAGTGTATGTTAGATCTGGTTTTTGTTTTAACCAAATACTTAGTTTAGCAATACACTAAACTAAAGAATATATTAATATATTTCTCCAATCCTCTCCTCCCTTCTGTGGATATATTTTAACACTTCTCTCAGTCTTCTCCAGCTGTAAAGCAGTTTACTAAGATGTCTTGCCTGGCTTCGAACCACTACAGGAAAAACAAGGTACGTTGCAACCCCCTTCCTCCTGGTAAATATTCCAACATTGACTTTTGGATTCTCATGTACTCCAGCAGTTACCACTGGGCAGTCTATAAGTCCAAACTATGATGGCCTGGTGAATCCATGATGTATTAAAGAAATTGTCATCTGCTGAATTGCCACCTGAGGCAAGTTGTCAAAGATTGTACATGAATGTATGCATGCCACTTGTAAGTCCCTGTTTTTCTGGGGGTTTTTCTAAACTATGACCAGATCCCACAGACTGTTCAAAGAGCCTGGTCATACAGCCTGATGTACATACCCTGTGAAAGCCATGTACAGTATTGTGAGTGCTATTTTTAGATCTTAATAATTATATACATGTAGATGTACGTGGTTGAAAAGTGTGTTTCTTTTTCATTCACAAGTTCCACCAGATTATTTCAAATTTAACCTTAAAGATCTGCAGTTGGAAGTTCATGGAGGTCAGTACCCATAAAGTATATTATAGCAACCCACAAGACTTCCCTCTTTGAACTTGTTTATTTAATTTGTCTCTCATCAAAACTCTCAGTTATCCAATTACCTCTTTGTAAAATAGCCGTACTAATCAGTTCCAAAATTAATTAATAATATTATGTTTTTCTTATGTAAACAGCTTACAAGCAGCTGACCAAACAGGACAACATGTTGAGTTCTGGACACTGTAGATTAGCTGGACAGGTAAAATCAGGTTAACTTAAAACATCTTCCACAGTTGAGTAAAAGAAAATTGTTATACTCTCTTACGAACAGGTGCATGATGACAGGACAGTATGGGAGTTGTGGACAGTCTGGAAGAGCAGGACAGGTATATAAAACTAGGTTTACTTAATACATTGCTTACTGTCTTTTAAACAGGTTAAGAGCAGTTTCAGGACCAGACAGGACAACTGGAGAGGTACAATTAGGTTAACACATTGCTCACAGTGTCTTTTAAACAGGTCAAGAGCAGCTTCAGGACCAGACAGGACAACTGGAGAGGTACAATTAGGTTACCACATTGCTTACTGTCTTTTAAATAGGTCAAGGGTGGCTTCAAGACCAGACAGGACAACTGGACAGGTACAATTTGGTCAACACACTGCTTACTGTCTTTTTAACATATTAAGAGCAGCTTCAGGACCAGACAGGACAACTGGACGGGTACAATTTGGTCAACACATTGCTTACTGTCTTTTAAACAGGTCAAGAGCAGCTTCAGGACCAGGAGGACAACTGGACAAGTACAATTTGTTTAACACATTGCTCACTATCTTTTAAACAGGTCAAAATCAGCTTCAAGACCAGACAGGACAACTGGGCAGGTACAATTAGGTTAACACATTGTTTACTGTCTTTTAAACAGGTCAAGAGCAGCTTCAGGACCAGACAGGACAACTGGACAGGTACAATTAGGTTAACACATTGCTTACTGTCTTTTAAACAGGTCACGAGCAGCTTCAGGACCAGACAGGACAACTGGACAGGTACAATTGGGTTATCACATTGCTTACTGTCTTTTAAACAGGTCAAGATCAGCTTCAGGACCAGACAAGACAACTGGAGAGGTACAATTTGGTCAACACATTGCTTACTGTCTTTTAATTAAACAGGTTAAGAGCAGCTTCAGGACCAGACAGGACAACTGGACGGGTACATCTAGGTTAACACACTGCTTACTGTCTTTCAAACAGGTCAAGGGCAGCCTCAAGACCAGACAGTATAACTGGAGAGGTACAATTAGGTTAACACATTGTTCACTGTCTTTTAAACAGATTAAGAGTGGCTTCAGGACCAATCAGGACGACTGGACAGGTACA
This sequence comes from Parazoanthus swiftii, assembly GCA_025403585.1. Classification (NCBI taxonomy): domain Eukaryota; kingdom Metazoa; phylum Cnidaria; class Anthozoa; order Zoantharia; family Parazoanthidae; genus Parazoanthus; species Parazoanthus swiftii. The sequence goes on from JAOBYE010712692.1 coordinate 8,174, forward strand.
ATTTGTTTAACACATTGCTCACTGTCTTTTTAACAGGTCAAGAGCAGCTTCAAGACCAGGAGGACAACTGGACAGGTACAATTTGGTCAACACATTAGTTACTGTCTTTTAAACAGATCAAGAGCAGCTTCAGGACCAGACAGGACGACTGGACAGGTACATTTAGGTTAACACATTGCTTACTGTCTTTTAAACAGGTCAAGAGCAGTTTTTGGATGATACAGGACAATGTGTGGAGTTTTGGACACTGTGGAATAACTGAGCAGGTCAAATCAGGTTTAAATGTACTTAACACGTCTGAGTAAAAAACTATCTTTTATGTTCCGTTTTGAACAGGTGATGAGCAGCTGACCAGACAGGACACTCTGAGGTAAACCCATGATTCATGACCCTCAAATAACTCAATTGAAAACCTCTGTGCCAAAATAGCCTAAGTGATGGTTTCAAAATACATGTACTGGGAAATTTTAAGGCTTTTCCTCTACTATCTTAAAGTACGAAGTTCGCACGATATATTTCTATGAGCGCATGAAACTTGTCATCGCCACTTCAAGCAGATGGTCTATTATTGAATGGCGTCCCGATACTTTCGGGTCGTCCCAATTTATTGTTTTAAGTGAACACGCAAACAAAAGAAGTACAACTAATAATTCCCACAAACTCATTAAAAATTGCATCGGGCATCGGGATCGCTCTTTTGTTTAGGTGTCGTCCCGATAGCTGTCCCGATCCTGAAGATCGGGACTTGGGACTATCGGGAAGTGATATGTTTCCCGAAAACCGTACTGTACACTGCAGCAGAGATCATAATAAGGCTTTTCCTGATATTTTTGAACAAGGTTCTTCAACAAAAAAAGAAAGTTATTGGATATACAGTAATTATTTGAGAGGAAATCAACTGGCATTACAAGAATAAAATGTTGGCTACAGAATATACATGAGTTCAACTGCCACAGACTGTAGCACTGCATGAAAGTGGAGAATTTCAAGGTTTTGTGAAGGGTGCATGGTTCAATAAGGTCACTTTGCCCATAAACGTTTGCACCGAGCTCTTCAATTGAATATAATTTTACGCGTATGTAATTTCAAACCAAAATTCTTCCTACATATAGCAACAGTCTACAGTCTTTGTTTTCCCAAGCCATGAATGTTAGCCAATGATTAGAACTCCATGTTTTACCTTCTAATAGCTTAAAAGTAAATGAACAAAAAGGAATTTTATGCAAATAGAGTTTTAAGTGTATTCTCTCAGGCAATGCTGTTAAAATGTGTTAGATCATTCGGTGTGTTTATATTTCAACTTTTCTTTTGCAGATCATAAAAACCAACATCTGTGAGAATTTGAAAGTTTCCTGTGCCTGACATACAACCCTTGCTACAGGTAACAAACTTTAATTTTTTACCTGATCAGTTAATTTTGTCAACCCTCATTTTTATGCAAAGTCTGGCCCCAAATTTCTTTAGCCCCTTTAGCTTCTCTGAAATGCAAAAATTTAAAAATAGTTCAAGATCTTACAAAGTGCTTAGTTTTGATCTTTCTCAAAAAGTATATCCATTTCGAATAAAATACTAGTTCGGAAAACTGATATTTCTGAAGTTTCAGCAACACAGCCAAATTTTAGCAGTTTTGTACGGCAAAAACTGATTGAATTTAAATCTGAACTCTAATGATATTGTCATTTCTCCTTTCACAGGTGTCGGACGCCACAGAAGTTTGCTGACTGGAGGCATTCAGTTTTTTGCCATTAACGTAATAATTGTTTAAATGTCTCCTGGTCTGTAGTCTAGAAGTGTAGGAAGCTCATGTTAGATCAACAGAAAATGCCAGTTCCTACTGGGCACAGTCATTATTTAAGATGAGATGTGGCAAAAAATATATTCTTCTCAAGAAAGAATTTTTGACCCCTTGAGCAACAGAAGCTTGAAAGCCCCACCCATCTTTTGTTGTTCGAGACCTCCCCTTCATTTCATTTTTTCAGGACCTTCAAGGTTTATTTTTAAAATTTTTCAGTACCCTCTGGTCCGGTTTCCCCAATGTTGAATAATGACTGGCCAGCTCTTACAATACATATCGATTTATAGCAGGTAGTTACATACAGACTAAAACAGTTGTTTATGAGATTGCCAGTTAGACAGCTTGGCATGTTGCCTTTGGTACTACAGGGTTCACTTGTTCATTTGAACACACAATATACGTGGTGTGGAACTTCGCTTTTGGAAGATCAGCTTTTAAAGTTCTACAATATGTTTTTCAAACAATCCATATATTTTAACTTGCATTTCATGATTTCTCTTGCATTTCAAACATTAAACCCGATTGTTTAAAAAAAAATTGGAACAAAATGCTTTTCACGAAAAGAGATCCAAACTGGGTGAATGAATAATATACTACTCAACAGAAGTTAAGAGTGAACTCTTCAAATATAAAGAGGAACATGTTCACATCAAATTTTTTCTTGAATAAAAATTTGGTCAATACTCAGTTATTCCTACATGTACCAATCAACATGTATTCTTGGAATCCACTTATCTACATTTTGGTCGTCACTCGCAATTTTTATACTGTTTTTCTGAAAACTATCATAGGTCAACTTGATATACATGTAAATAGAAGAAAATTAAAAGCTGTTTTGTCAAATCTCAGTGAACCCTGCATTATCATAAAAATAGTTGTTATAGTTTTCCACAATGTGGTTGCAAGTGTTATATTTACTTATTATTTAGAGAGTATAAATATTTTCGTAACTTTTGAATTTGGTTCCAAGTAATATCCATACCTGCTGCAAGGAATTACTTTTGTTTGGGAGCCTCCACCACCACCCCCTTCGAAATTCCAAATCAGGCACATAGTTCCATTTCTAAC
>JAOBYE010712703.1:0-11035 GCA_025403585.1 Parazoanthus swiftii
TAGTAGTAGTAGTAGTAGTAGTAGTAGTAGTAGTAGTAGTAGTAGTAGTAGTAGTAGTAGTAGTAGTAGTAGTAGTTCATATGTTTAACTTGAAGGAAAAACAATTTATCCGTTTTCAGCTGTTCGAAGCAGCTGACCTGCGTAATTGCGACACATTTTTTGCATAGCAATATAGTGTATAAGTTAAATACTTACCACCACAAAAGGGTACATGAAGCACAGAAAATGTGATCTGAAAATAGTTTAAATTTTCAAACAATACTTCGTTAAGAGATAAACGTTTTTCTAAAAAAAGAAAGGCCCGGGAGCTTTTCACGTCAAGGGTAAGCCTTGTAAAAGGACACCGACTATAGGGTTGACCCTATATCATAGCTCGTGTTTACCATCAAAATGACTCTGGTCTCCGAACTCACTTTTTACTGCTGCTTTCTTTGGGTAATTTTTTCTAGTTGTTTTTATGTTACCATTTTATTTTGATCCGTCACAAGATGCTTTTGTTAGTAAAAAGATGGAATTTTGACCCCCCAAGAGTTGCTTTGGTCGTTTGGACAATTAGGCTACCCGTCGGCCCTGTGTGTTTACAAGGAGAAAAGACGACTCGAGCTCCAATCAAACCTCGAGATGAGCTCTTTTGTCTCTATTTGCTTGTAAAATATCATCAGTAAAAGAATTACTAAGTGCGTGCCCGAGTATTCTTAGTTCGAAGATGCTTGAACTGTGAACTCTCGCACTGGAGTTGTGTCCGATCACCTTGTAATCAAACCCAATGGGGCAAAAATAACTCGAGACGATTATATGTAGATAGCTCACTACTATTCTATTGTTTCAACGCTTTGGTTAACACATACTTGGAAACCCATGCAAAGGCAGTCCGCTGGGGGCAAGAAAGTCCAGGGCAGGGCCTAGAGGAAGAATTCATGATCAAGCATTTCCCTTTCGGAACTGGAAAAGAAGTAAGTCAACACTTAGTTAAGCTATAGGGTACAGCTGGAAATGTATTCTCTTTAACTGAATACATTTACACTCTTTTTTTATTAAGACAAAACTTAATAAGAACATTGAGGCTGAGTTGGCCCGAAAAACAAGGGGAAAAAAGAACAAACTGAGGCTGCCCCAAAATTTATGCAAAGTACCATGTTGAACTGCAGTAGTCCTACAGTACTCAGCTTTCCAATAACGCACCCATGGCATTCAAAATAAGGTTTGTGTTGCAAACAACACTTCAAATTTCTAGTGAAACAGTACACAAAAGCCGCGCCTTACCGAATTTTAGGCGAGTTTAACCCCCTACGGAAAACATAGCAGACAAGAACAAAATAAGAATTGAGCCTGAATAAAATTTTACTGGTTCTTAATAAAAATAAAAAAAAGAGTGCATTTGAAAAGATAGTGACATCTTAAATTTGTAACTCCTCACTGAGAAAGGTCAAAACTTCGTTAATTAGCCTTTAGTTAGAAGTTTCCTTTCAAGAAACGATAAGCCCTGCAGTTTTTCAGAAACTTTAGGGATCAGTTTCCGTGTACGGGACTGTGAAACTGAAACAGCATATGAATTGGCTTCAGTTTTATCTTGGCAAACTCAAAAATATCGAAATGTAACTTTCAAGAATTGGACTGTTGATTTCAGTCGAACGTAAACAAAGTTTGGGTGGGACCTTAAAAGTTAAATCGTTTGGAGAGTCTTCCAGACCTTGTACTCGGTTATCCACCTCTACATCTTCATCTTCATTTTATTGAGTCAGTAAATTGATACGAGACAGCGCGCTATGTTGAATTATGATTTGTGGAAACACGCAAGAGATAGCCAACTGACAAATTTCAAGGCATAGTTCACGGTCATAACTTCGAGTCTAAAATTTCGAAATCTTACAATATTTTCTTTTGTAAAACCAATTCAACAATAAAAGCCAAAATTTCTACTCGAGCCGCTTGATTTAAATGAAAACTTTAATTAGATCAGATTCACTGAAAGGTAAACCTGGTTTAACGCTTTTTCGAGTGTAAATTTTAGAAAAAATTCAAAAAAGACTGATTCTAATGACTCTGTCCAAGTATAATAGTTCCACAGCCAGCAGGAAATCAGGTTAAGTTATCCGTGGGTCGTCCTTTTTTTAATAAAGAAAATAACCCAGAACAGTTTTCATATCTTCTTCATTTGTAGGCACGAGCTGAGAAGCAACGAAAGCAAAATTCTCGAAGCCAGGTTTTTCAGATGGAATTTTGCAGCATTTCTAAAACGTTATAACATGCAGGAGCACTCACTGTCTTGTACTTGTAGGTCGAGGCTCATTTTTAAATATATTCGTCACTAAAGGATATTTTTGTGTAATTCTGTACAGGGTAATTGAGCAATGTGGACAGAAACAGTTTTGCGGGAACAAATATGCAATCACGGGTATAATTACGATTTGGCCAAACTGAAAGTCTTCATGGAGTGCTTGACGTGATTTGTGTCGAATCATAACATCTTCAATGCCCACGCACGATTTAGATAATTATAGATTGTGAAAAACAAAGGACCGAATGTAAACAAGAGTTTTTTAAACTGTTTACTTAACATCTACGATCACGAAATGTAAAACATCAGCTCTTAAGATTTCTATCCTATATGCATCTACTTCAGCTAAAATTCTTTTACTGCAGAACTTGTGCTGTTATTTTCAAGAAAGTTTTTGAAGAAGGAATACTGTAATTTTCACATTTTGAAGCATTCGTCGCGTGACTCGGTTGTTTCAATAAATGATCCACATAGCAAACGTTCTACAAACAAGAATGTGCCAACGCATTGGACAAGCATGAAGCCAAGAAAATACAAACACCAATATTTGGTCTAGAAATAGTTTTGGAAGTTCAAAAAATGAAGACTGGATAACGTATTGTTTGTTTGTTTGTTGACCAAAAGGAACAAAGACGCGAGGCCTGTGTCTTAACTTAGAAAGGTAATGGCAGTTAATACATATCAAAAATAAGAACCAGGGGCGGATCGGTCGAGGTTTTGAGAGGGGGGAGGGGAAGATTTCACAAGATTTTATTGTAGTGAGGCAAAACCAGCTCCGTGTGGGCGCGAGAAACTAGGGGCGTCCGCTGGCATGTCTTCGAAAATGTTTGACTCTAGATGGCATTTCTCGCAATTTGACAAGTTTTCAAAAGTTCGTGGTTGTTGGCAACCACTTTATAGTTGTGAACAGAGAATGAAACATTTAAACTTCTCATTTGTAAGTTCATTTAACCTTTTAAACCATGTGTAACGTCCGAATAGGGTAAGCCTTTCTAGAAGCTAAGCTAACTAGTGTAGTCTCTACGATGATTTATCCTACAATTATATGATAAATCATTGAAGTGTTTGGACTTCAGTGTGACTTATATACCATTTGTTTCAAAATTAAAAAATCAGAAACAAGGCTGTCGATTAAGACAACGGTTTAGAGTGTGCTTAGACTTTCTATTTGTTCAGTCTATACGTTTTCATGCAGTATAGTCAGGCCCGTAGGCAGGGGGGGTGCGCGGGGTGCGCACGCACCCCCCCCCCACTGACCCAAAAAGGTCCGCATTTGGAGGTTTAAGAAGACGATGCAGAAGCCCGAATAGGTTTATCGTACCAATTGGTGTTAACGTGAATTGAAACGTCTAAAAAAAACCGCTAAAGTGTGCTTGTCCCACAAATTTGGCTTTTAAGAGTCCAAGTTTACGAAATTTGCACCCCCCCCGACAAAAATCTTGGCTACGGGCCTGATAGTTATATACGCTTTTTTATATAAGAACCAGTAAAATTGGCCGAGGCTCATTGCTCTTAGTTTCTTGGCGATTTGGGCCTAAAGATGTTCTTAAATTGAACAAAAACTAAACTTAAGGTATTGCAATACATGGATTGGAAAGCGAATTGCTTGGCGGGTGTAATTTTGATCAGTTCATCTCTGCGAATTTATCATGGATTCGCTGAGTCATTTTCTCTAGACGATTTCCAATGATTACTGTACAACGATTGCAAGGAACCAACTTCAGGGCAAGTATACGTGTACAGTGTATAGTTTGGGGCAATGACAATGATTAAATCGTTTTTTATTCATTTTATATTGTTAAGTTAAAGATCTAGGCTCAGTAAAGTTTAAAAAGATAGCTATCGAGCCCGAGCCTCAGCTTGTTCTTAATTTTTTTTTAAAAATTTTGGCCAATCTGAGCCTCGCTCATATAAAGTTGTTTTTATAAAAGAGAAAAGCGCGTAGTTTATTTACTTCATTTCATCTTGTTCTTACTTGAAGAATATCGGTATATACAGTACATATAAGACGTCGACATACTTAAAAGAAAAAAAATACTTTAACTGATCGAATACAGTTATTCAGACCTCTGTACTTTCATTCATAATTAGCTGTAGCACTTTGATAACTCCCGTATGTATTTGGCGCAAAGCCTTATTATGTTTTCGTCAGACATCGAAGTTTTATAGTAAACGAGATTATAACAATAAACTTAACTGAAATTACTATTAAGAAAGTTTAAAATTGAGAGAAATCGCTTCTGAGATTCGCCAGGTTCGGATGAACACATTTCATTTAGTAGTAAACAGAACAAATAGAACATAGTGAACAGGCTTCGAATTTCTTGTACCTCGATTGAATCGAATGTTCGGAGATGCGTGGTTTCGTTGTCGCAGATTTTATTTCTTTGTTTCTTAAACAAAAAAGGTTCCATGGACCTTTAATCCAAAGGAACAGTATGGATTTAGTATATCTTTAATCTTTACTATAGCTTATGAATTACCGCACATTGGCTGAATCTCCACTGGCGTACTGATGACTTGCCTGCGGAGCGGAAGCATGAGTAAAAATTCGCTCAATCGAAACGATTTTTTTTTACCTTCTTGTCCTGCCAATACAGTGACTTTGGAATCTGGTCAGTAAATTTTAAATCTCGCCATTTCCCGTGAAATTCTTTCACTTCATTTGCCTGCATGCTGTAAACCTTACTGCTCTATTTCTCTTGTTTTAAAAACAAGTTGCATAAAGGCCGATTTTTGAGGGATGACCCTTCTAACTCTATCTGTATAAATGAATCTCTTTTGCAATGAGGAGAGCGTGAATTTTCAATAATGTAAAATCAGTCCCAAACTTGAAACCATTATATAAGATGTGTAGATCAGATGGTTGTGTTAAGTTCTTTGTTAACCAAACAAATTTGGAACACAGAACCTACAATTTTTGAGGAGAAACAGCAAAACTGCTTACCAAATTCTCTTGTTCGATCGATCGCGAGCACGTGTTGCCTGTGCCATCAACCCTGCGGGGAGTGTAAGCTATACTCGGACTCTGAACTAAGTTTTGTTCTGATTTGATAATAATAATAATGTAGTAGTAGTAATAATAATAATAATAATAATAACAATAACAATAACAATAACAATAATAATAATAATAATAACAATAACAATAACAATAACAATAACAATAATAATAATAATAATAATAATAATGTCTTTATTTCAAATAGATAAAAATACATATCCATTTTTACAATGTATATTCCGATAGTTAAAAATGTTATCCTAAATATCTACCGCTAAGTTATATCTGAAAATTAATCTATTTACAAACGATTGCTTAAAGCGCTCCGTGATGACATTTGGGAATAAACAGCTTTGATTACAAAGCCATCTAGATGATTTTTTCACTTGAGGTATACACGCGAACAATGGGTGATTGGACATTGTACTGATTTTCTTAAAACAATAATTTTAATTTAATAATTCTGATTTTCTTAAAATTGTTTAAGTTTAAAGAGCGTTCTTGCGGTCAGTTGACGTCATTTGAACCTGTTTATTATTTTTGTTACAAGTTTGACGTAGAACATGATGTCATAATCTCGAAATGGTCACGAGGTACTTAATTTATCCACATAAATTACGATTTCAAGACCGCGCACTCCATACTCCACACTCTGCTTGCGTGTTCGGAGTCACCGCAAAAAGAATCACTCTGGGAAGACGTTCGGAAATCTTTGAAAAGGTTTGTAGTAGATTTATAGGTGAAGAGAGGGCTCTGAGAAACACATGTATGTGCGTAGGTTCAAACAAATCAGGACTGTCGGTTTAAAAACACAAACTGGCTAAAAACCTGTATGAACAAATTGCTTATTCTTCGTTACAACGTTCAAATGCTTCTTTTACAACGCGTGAAAACCGATAAACACGTCAGCAGTACCAACGTTGTTTAAAATAATCACGTTTAGTGTTTGGTATGAACGCCGTATATGTCTTTGTAATACACTCACAGCTTAACAATATGTGTTCGGCTTTACTATACATGAAAACAGGATAAGTAATGGTTTACACAGACAAAATGCTGGTCATAGACACTTTTTCTGTTAACATAAGTCTTAAGCGACAAAAACCTTATGGCTTTCGGATCTGTAAGCCATCACCTTAAAAGGATTTTGTAATCAATGTGTGATTGTGCATTCTATCAGTAGTGCTGGGAAAACGAGGTAAAGGCGAAAAATGTCAGCTAATTCAACTACAGTTCTGCAATAAACCTTACAAATATGATAGGGATATATTAACTTGGAGGACATTTGAAACAAATTAGAGCTTTTTGGTCCATTGCCAAAGGATATTTGATAACAGTGCATTGATGCTTGACAATTTCGTTTGTGAATAGGGTTACGTTCGTTAAATTGCTTGATTTGTCAGAAGAAACATTGTTTTTCTTAGAAAGCGACAGTTCTGTATAGTACTACAAATATGCTGGATTACTGACCATTTTTGAAATGAAGTATATTAAAAAAAATCGTTTGAGTTTAAAATTTACTGATTTCCCCTTACCATACGCTGTAAATATAAGAGTTTTTATATTCTTTTTAAACGATGGAAATGTCAGTTTAGATATTCTAAGTGTCGATGTGATATGAGACACTTAGGCAAAGGATTGTCAAAAGCTGCAACCAAACAAAAAGGTTACCGCAAAAGCTCGGGCATTTTTTACAAAGTAAAATATTTGGACGTAGAAGCTTCCGTGATTTTGCAGAAAGTGGGCGGTAACTTACTTTAAGCAATTAAACGCAACACAAAAGGGACGTAAGAGCTTTTTTCCAGCTAACTTAACACAGGTATACGAAATCCAGATAAGTAACTTCCTTTCCTGCTCTCTAGGGCCTGATCTTCGTTGCAAGGTCTGATATAACTTGTTTTGTTCTGAATTTCGTGATTATACTTGGATCAGATAGTCAGAGATACTCCTTAGTGCAGAACCAAACGAGGCAGTTTAACTTGATCTCTGCAAAGGGAGAGCTAAAATACAACAGCATGCTAGAGCCACTTGCTTTTGGAAACAAGCGACTGTTAACGCATTCATTTGTAACGTACATATGGATACTTTATCCTTATAAAACAAAGATTTTGTATATTGTTAGTCTTTTTTAATTTATTCTTATAGCTATTAATAATGGTTCGCGTGGCTGTTGATAAGCAAATCTAATTTAAGTTAAAACATGGCTATTGTATTAAAACGAGACTCCAGCGTTTATAGATACAAAAATCATGTTTTTATCAGCACGATTCAAACCTCGACCCCTTTGAAATGTTAGAAGGACCATCAAGGCTGTAGGCCTCGCTTAACAAGGATCTAACTTGTTCTTATATAAAAATGTTTCACGGTTATTTTGAATACGTTAGTCAAAACAGAACCAATTCAATTGTAATTCTAGTAGTAAATACTAGTACAGTACTTCTAGATTGAATCTCCTACAAATAAACATCTTAGTTCCAGTTGAACATTTGTATACACAGTTAAATCATCATCACAGTATATACCTTTTTTAAAGTTTTAAAATGCTTAATGGTTTTCATGATTGGGGGTCCGATATGACAGCAAATTTACGTATCCCTTTTCTAAAGTTTGATTGAAATTGGTTTCTCATCTCCTTTGGAAGATTAGCTAAAACTACACTTCAAGTAATCGATGCATAGCTTGATCAGCCCTAAGATATTAATCTGGGTGAACCGCGAGTTAAATAGCTTTTGTGGGTCACTGGTCGGGAATCAACTTGTGGGTTGCTTTGCTACTTTCTGCCTTTTCGCCATATTTGTAGGTCCCATCAAACCTTGTCCAGGTGCAGTTTTAAGCTGGAGTTCCTGCTAAGAACAGCACTACAAGATGCGCATCACAGGAACTTCCTGTAGTTCCTGTCGCAAAACCTTAAGACTTCCCGTAATAGAGCAATTTGAAGACTGCGGCAAGTCGGCAGGCCCCTCGCTCTGTTTTTTGTTATTATTGCCGTTCAACAAAGCGGTTCTTTTGTTTTTGCTTGGTTGGTGTTGTCATGAGGTATGCCGGGTTATCATTATCGTTATTGTTCGATTACGCAATCAGAGCTGAGCGCCGCTTCAAGCAGCTGCTACTCGACCGGTCTTTCCTTCCAAACGCTCAGATTAGAAATCTATTAAACACAAATTGGTTGTAATACAATGTTCTTTGTTTGAAAATCAAAATATCGGCTACAAAAGTTTATTTAGGTGCAAATTAAAGCTAATTCATTTCCATTACCGAGAGGTAGTAGTAGATGGTTGAAGTTTTAACTCAAGTCCTTAAACTTTCCATCTACAATTTTGAAATCTACAACGCAACTCTTCTGAATACGACATCATCATCACTTGTGTTAACCGTAAAGTGTTGTTTCCTTTTAGTTTTATTTATAGTTTTACAATTTCATTCCAATGGGCCACTATAATTGATGAAGCTGTTGTGGTTCCCCGCCATGCGTGTGTTTTATTGTTCTGTTTACAATCGACACTTTCAGTTTTTGTTTGTTATTGATGTTGGTAAATTCTAGCAAAGCTGATAAAATTCAGGTCAATATCATCCAAGTATAGCAATCTTTATAAACATACTACAGCAAAATTGAGGAACTTGAACTAAAACAGTTGATAACTGCAGTGGCGAAGTTAAAGGGACGAATTTGTCGGTGAGTTGACCCTATTATATTGGCTCCCGACTTGATCCACTGACCCAAACAAGCTTCGAATTTATGTTCCACTTCTCCATTTCAAAGTAAATCGTTTTATTACAATTGCAAGTCACTTTGGAGCCGTTAGGCTTTAACTTTTTAAACTAAATTGAGATATATCTCTTGTATGATGTATTTAAAAGTTATGTTTACGTTACGACATTGTGTTGCTCTCGTTGTTCTTCTTTGTAACAAAGCGTATCAAAGTTAATGTAAGATCTTGTACTCGTTGTCTTGTGTACTTATGGTTTCTGCACGAGTCCACAAGCTTGATAAATGCGCTACGCTCATTAGTGCGGACACTCATTGAGAGCCAGATAGCGATTCACTGAATTACAATGTTACAAGTTGCAAGGAGTTCAAACGTTCACTCTCCTCTTGCTTCGCAACATGAATTCTTATGCGTTCTTTTTGTGTCCCTCGTCATGTAGAGTCTGTTATAAACCTTACATCCCGTTGCGATCATACAGCGTCAAGAATGGGTCCCATCCTACCTGCACTGTACTACTACGCAAACATGGCCTTCGTATGCTTTGCATCAGTTATCTTATCCGCCATGTGGCACATCCCTGGACTCAAGAGGCTCGTTGTCGTATGGTTCAACTGGGTGACAAGGATAGAAATGCCCGTTGGCCAATACTGGAACACCCTCTTTACCTGGAAGATGCTTCTCACGTACAGCAAGATTCTTCAAAGACATTTTCTTGATAGAAAGGCCCGAAACGGAGAGGTAGCTCCAAACCCACCGCTTGTATCTGCGGATGGAAAAATACGATGCAGGCTTCTTGACTTAGCAAAAGGAAGTCGGCCTTTGGTTTTAAATTTTGGAAACTGCACCTGACCTCCATTTATGACAAAGCTGCAAACCTTCAGTAAGATCGTGGAAGATTTTGCTGATGTAGCAGACTTTGTCATCATATACATTGCAGAGACACATCCGTCGGATGGTTGGTGTTTCGATGTAAGTTTTTGCTATGGAAACGTCTTTTTGGAAGGCCGAGACTGAACGTTCTTTTTCCTTGAGATCTCGATCAACCTCAAGTGTTCATAAAAGTGTTCCTGTTAAATGATATTTAGGCTGTCTCCAACATCTAATGCATGGTTTTCACCTATTTACCACAAAACTGATAATGGCGGTTCTAATTTCCATCTTCAAATTTTATAGAAATAAATCTTAAATTTTGCTAAGCCTCTATAAAATAGAGGAGTTGCTTACTTATTATGATAAATAAGACGTGTTGAAGAGTTTTACAGAGCAAAGCAATTGAAACACTCTTGTATGCTTTGAACGTTTTCATAAAGAAACATAATGTTGAACAACCCCGAAGAAATGTAAGAAGAAATGTATACCAAAACATGTTCTTTTATGTTAACTGATTGTTTGTTAAAAATACACTTGAAACTGAGATTTTGAAAAAGAAAATAAAAACGTTCAGTTTTTGCCCAAAGTATAATCATATTTATTAAAAAGAATAATTGTAGTAGTTCTTCAAGTAATACATTTATATTCGAACTCTTTTACGCTGCAACTGGAAATACTTACTTTGTTCAGCCGAAAAATATGAAAAGTTATAGGAAGGTTTTGTAAGGGAAAAAGCGTATTTTTTCGAACCAATTTCAACAAACCATAAACATATTTAACTCAGTTAAGATATTCGACGTAACAACCCAAAACAACTTGAAGTGGAATACAGAGAGTGAAAACTTTGTTAAGAAGGTGTTATTTAAAAATACTCTTTTCAAATGAAACGCGTCAACATACATACCCTCTGTAGATTTTATCAGGCTATATATCACTTAATCCGCTCGATTCTGTTATGTAACTGCCAAGTTTACATTACCTATTTGTAAACAATTCACTGGGACGCATCCAGAAACAAGCAATGAATACAATACAAGGTTACGACTTATCCTCAAATCATTCGGCTTATTCAAATTTTCAGAAAACAGATCTATATGTGACAGTTTCTTCCGTTCAATTCTGGCCACTCCTAGAACATATATATATATATATATATATATATATATATATCTGGCT
>JAOBYE010712714.1:0-11034 GCA_025403585.1 Parazoanthus swiftii
TTGCGCCTGACTACTTGGGTAATATGTTTCAGTATCGAAACTATAGCTACAGTATTAGAGATTCTGATAATAGGCTCACCTTGCCGAAACCACGTACCGATTATATGAAAAAATCATTCTGTTATAGTGGTGCGGAACTTGGAATGACCTACCGTCTTCAGTGCGCAATTTAACAACTATCTAGTTTTAAAAAAGATGTAAAAACTCTTTTTTTGAAATCTGATTCGCACACGGCAAACTTGTAAAACAGTGACGTGCGTCATTTCTTTATGCTCATATTTTTTTTACGTAACGTGTATTCACTGAACGTTTTTACCGTGTTTAAATAAAGTATGATGAAAGGGCACGACCTATTAAAGTTGGCCACCAGAGCCAACACATTAAGTTAGCCCATAGTTAATAGAGAGAAACGGTTATGAAACTCGGTCAGTTTCTTTGTTATATGTTTTTGTTCTCTATCTCTTTTGTTCGTTGACCTTGACCGTGCACAAAACACAAAAGGTATTGAATTGCGTATGAACAACTGAACAGTGGAAACATTTGTGTTCACACATTAAACAAAGCAACATGCACTGTCACGGTTCGTTCAACCTAAGACAAAGCAGCTTTTTAGACTCCTTTTGAAGTTTGTTGAGCTTCACAACCAGTTAGTACTATCAAGTTTGCAAGACAAGTTTTTTGCTAGCGTCCAAGTCCTTAGCAGCGTGGTCACATTCGCCGGCCACTAGCTTGTTCTGACAATTCTGAATATGACAGCCTGAAGCTTTCTGTACTCTAGTTTCTCTATGCTAACAATGTTCAAGCAACAAATACAAAACGGACCTTTACTGTTGGTTAATTGTTTTTGAAGATTTAATTTTGGTGTGATAAAACCGCCGATACCAGTTTGTGATAAAGCAGCAATTAACGTTTTGATATACATCTACAATCCTGATACACAGGACAAACGAAAACAAATTATGTTATCAGTACATCGCAAACTGTTTGTAATCAGGCCCGCAGGCAAAGAAATTTAATAAAGAAGCTTTTTAAAAAGTAGTTTTATTCCCATGAAACAGTCTCAATAGTAATTTCAAATGTTTATTTTTGATAGATAGAAGACTGAGCTGCTTTTTGTTTCAGCAGAACAACAGACGACAGCGCTGCTTTGTGTGTCAAACAATAACAGACGACAGAGCTGCTTTGTGTGTCACCACAATAACAGACGACAGAGCTGCTTTGTGTGTCACCACAACAACAGACGACAGCGCTGCTTTGTGTGTCACCACAACAACAGACGACAACGCTGCTTTGTGTGTCGAAACAATAACAAACGACAGAGCTCCTTTGTGTGTCACCATCATAACAGACGACAGAGCTGCTCTGTTTGTCACTTCAGTAACAGACGACAGAGCTGCTTTGTGTGTCACCGCAACAATTGACGACAGAGCTGCTTCAGTTTGCGCAACAATTGACGACAGAGCTGCTTTGCGTGTCAACACAATAACGGACGACAGAGTTGCTTTGCGTGTCAACACAATAACAGACGACAGAGTTGCTTTGTGTGTCAACACAATAACGGACGACAGAGCTCCTTTGTGTGTCAACACAATAACAGACGAGAGAGCTTCTTTGTGTGTCATCACAACAACAGACGAAAGAGCTGCTTTGTGTGTCACCACAATAACAGACGACAGAGTTCCTTTTTGGTTTAACAGACGACAGAGCTGCTTTGTGTGTCACCGCAATAACAGACGACAGAGCTGCTTTGTGTGTCAACACAACGGACGACAGAGTTGCTTTGTGTGTCAACACAATAACGGACGACAGAGCTGCTTTGTGTGTCAACACAATAACAGACGACAGAGCTGCTTTGTGTGTCAACACAATAACAGACGACAGAGCTGCTTTGTGTGTCAACACAATAACGGACGACAGAGCTCCTTTGTGTGTCAACACAATAGCAGACGAGAGAGCTTCTTTGTGTGTCATCACAATAACTGACGAAAGAGCTGCTTTGTGTGTCACCACAATAACAGAGGACAGAGCTCCTTTGTGTGTCATCACAATAACAGACAATAGAGCTCCTTTGTGTGTCACCACAATAACAGACGACAGAGCTCCTTCGTGTGCCATCACAATACCAGACGACAGAGTTGCTTTGTGTGTCATGTTTTTTGTTAATAGAGTAGCTTAACGATCGTGTAAAAGATCATCCATGATCAGACAGGTTTCAAGGAAAAGGCAATATGTCAGCGCACAAATGAAAGCGGTTTAAACCATATTTGACAATTTTTGTTTCTGCCAAGTACTGGTAGATTTTTTTTCCAAAGACTGAACGTTGCACTGTCACCAAATTTCCACTTGCAAAGAAACGCAATTTCTTTCTTCGGGAAACTGTAATGTATATGATAAATTGGTAGTAGGACTTCGTGTTGTCCAGTTCTGCTTGTAATCGTAATCGTATTCGTGACAAACAAGTTGGACTCCCGCTTCGCCGTCGTCCAATTTTATTACTCAAATGATTATAAACAACTAGACTCCATTCAGCCCTATTACCATTACTAATCTGACAAAGCCTCTGTGCCACTGACACTGTCATTTTTTTCCGCTTTTGTTTTTTGCAGCTCATTGTCATGATAATCACAGGAGTTTTGTTTGGGTTTAACATGTATGGAACTCTAATGCTGGAGCAGAATTTTGAACAAGCCTCGTTTCTTCCATCTGACTCCATGACCTACAAGTACACAATAGCCAATGAGAAGGTAACGCAATTCAACCATCCAGAGTGTTGAAACAACAACAACAACAACAACAAAACTTTGTTTACACTATAAGTGCAAGTGTTGTTGTTACAAAATTTGAAACTGTTCAGAAATGCGAAATTTCAAATGGTTATATTTTGAGCATGGTGGTTGTTAGCGAGCTTTAATTTTGGGTTTCAATGTCAGATGTGTTACAAGGTGTTGAGAGGTATTGGAAGTACAAAGCCGACTTTATCGATGCAAGTGCTCATCAAACTTTCCCAGGGATTTGCAATAGTTACGAGGGAGGGGGAGAGTTACCGTACATAAACACAAAATAAATTGCAATGCATATGAACAACAAACCAGCAGTTCGGTTTGTTCAGTTTTAAACAAAGCAGCTTTGTAAACTCCAATTGAAGTTTGTTTTGCTAGTTAGTTCTATCGACTGTGGTGGATAAACACTCATTGTAAAGCTACGGTAACACGAGCAGCAAAAGCTTGCAACTCTTCTTGCAACATTGCTGCAAAACACGTTGACAGAAAGGGAAATCTCTTGTTCAATTTCTCCCTCCGCTATTTTGTTTCTTTTTGCACCTTGAATGACCTTTGAGCCTTTTTGATGTGACCGACAACTCAGTCAATCAGGAGCGCCGGAAAATAAACTTGTTAAAAAACAAGTTTACTTTGGAACCGTGGTAAAACGCGCAGCATTTGGAGGTTTTGCTGCAAAAAGTAGAATGGATTTCTACTTCCTGCAACAGACTTTTGCAACTTGCGACACACTTTTTGTTGCGAGACAGTTTTTGTGCTGGAGATGAAAAAGGCGAGGCATCGCTGTTCAACTTGTTTTGCAGCAATGTTGCGAGACGAGTTGCACATTTTTGTTGTTCGTATTACCGTAGTTAAAGTAAGAACAGAGTTTGTTGTTGTTTGAGTTGTTATTAAAATGGGCTCAGCTATGCCTCTGCTCGACCACGTGCGCAATCATGTGTCTCTGCTAATTCGAGAATTTTTTCCCAGTTTGCCGATAAGATGTTTTGGAGAAAATTCCTTGCAATCTATTTTTTATTTTAGCTGCCAAAGTGGAAAATTTGGAGTCAGTTCTAAATGCAAGTTTGGATCAAAGATGTTGGTATTTATTTTAGGCTTAGTCAGTTTTCGTTACGTACGTTTTGTCATAATATATTTTGAGAATTTAAGAGTCTGATGTATGTTCGTTTTTTGTAGTATTTTCCAGTGGAAGGTGCCGGAACAGCGGTTTATACAGGTGAGACGATTTATCTGTAAGACCTGAAACTCCCCTTAGTAATTGCAAATGAAAACTTCAAAGACAACATGGTGTGTTCAGAGGATAGAAATGACCTGAAATAGTTTATTTATATCATTTACTGATTTCCACCTGGAGGTAGCTTAGGTAAAAGAAAACCACCACAGCTGTTCAAAAGAATTAAAATTTTGATGAGCAAGTATTTTAATTTTTTGAAAAAAAAACTTCCGTAGAGTCTAACAAATTGTGCCAGAAAAACACGTACCGAGAAGCCATCGATTTGTGTCATACGCGTTTTTTTAATACTAATGGTTCTTATTCTATTTGTATTTCTAGGGAAAATCGACTACTTTGGGGAGCAAGAAAATTTACACAAGATTTATGATGCGGCTTTGTCAGACAAGTACATCCTTCAGAGCTCAGTCAGCAGCTGGTATGAAGAATACATGGATTGGGCCAAGAAAACCAAAAGCAAGAGTTATTTTAATTCTGGTAGGTGTCACGTTGCAACTCTCCATGCCATTGGTCTTTCTTAACAATGAATATAGTGATGATAATGGTGTTAATAATGATGATGGCAGTGGTGAAGAGGATGATGTTGATAATGATGCCGATGGTGATGATGATGGTGGTGATGATGATGATGGTGATGACGATGATGGTGATGTTGATGATGATGGTGATGGTGATGATGATGATGGTGATGACGATGATGATGGTGATGTTGATGATGATGATGATGGTGGTGGTGATGATGATGATGGTGATAGGCCTTGGCGGATTGTGCTCCTAAAAGTCGCATATTATGCTACTAGCAATGCTCGAAATTTTGCCAAATTATGCCAAAATATGCCAGAATTCCCAAATTATGCTCCTGATTTCCGAAATTATGCTCACAAAATGACGTAGATTCTGTACATAGAGGCGCGCAATAAGGACACCAAACTATGTTTTTCAAATAAACTGTTGTTATAAATTTATTTGTGTTTTATGACAGTTTGCCTTGGTCCTCAGCTGTCTAAATTAGCTGCTCACATCTTTTAACCGTTTGTAAAATGCCTTCAACGACTTAACGATCACACTTGTATAAATTGACTGAACCAAAAGAGTACAGTACTCACTTGATCTAAACTAACTCAAACTATAACGAACTATAACGTTGAAAGTATCAAGCCACGAAGTAAATTAACTTGTTTTGAATTTTATGAATTTATGCTCCAAAACATGCTATAATTTGCCAATTATGCCGTGGCAGCGCTCGTCAAAAAAGTTACGCTTTTTTGCTCCAATTATGCCAAAAATTATGCTAGCACAATCCGCCAAGGCCTAGATGGTGGTGGTGATGATTGTGATGGTGGTGATGATGATGATGATGATGGTAATGATGATGATAATGTAATGATAAAGATGATGGTAATGATGATGATGATGATCATCATGATGATCATCATCATCATAATGACGATGATTATGATGATAATGATAAAGATAATGATGATGATGATGGTAATGATGGTGATGATGATGATGATCATCATGATGACGATTATTATGATGATAATGATAAAGATAATGATGATGATGATGATGGTAATGATGGTGATTATGATGGTCATCATGATGACGATGATTATGATGATAATGATAAAGATAATGATGATGATGGTAATGATGATGATGATGGTTATGATAATGGTGATGATGATAATGATGATGGTAATGATAGTGATGATGATGATGATGATGATGTTAATAACAGTGGTGATTAATAGTGATAACAAAGAAAAAATAAGCTATGACAAAACATTTTAAATGTATTATATTTTCATTCTTAGCCTTTTTTTCACCAATCCCGGTCAAACAGATGTGTTGCTCACTACCCCAGCTTGTTCATTCTCTGAGGTGGTTTGTTTCTGTTTTAGAACACAACAAAATTACCAACAAGACGCTGTTTTACAACTGGTTGAAGGAGTATCTGCTGACACCGGCTGGGAGGAGTTACGCGGGCGCAGTGGTATATCCGCCTAATAGCACAGACACAACTACCATACTGGTAAGAACAGTGACGGTATCACCTAAATGACGACAACAACAACAACAACGACAACAACAACAATAATAATAATAATAACCATAATTTAAGTAATGATAATTTTGATATTAAGTTGACAATAGTATTCGTAAAAAGTGGCAATAAAAGGAATAACAGGAACGCAAACATTAACAACGACAACGACGTTGACAGCAACAACAACAACAATAATGTCGACAGCAACAGCCATAATAATAATAATAATAATAATAATAATAATAATAATAAAATAAAAAAAATGATAATAACGGTGATCACAGTGAGCGTGACAGTAAGAAGGTATTAATGATGACTACAACAAAAACCGCCATACAACAGCAGCAAAATAAGTCAACTTTTCTGGTAACTTAATAAAACTGCAATGTTAATTTAGGCTTCTCGTATGGAAATGAAGCACAAAGACGTGGGCTCGACTCAGAAGGAAGTGGAAGCCATGGAACAGTTTCGTAAATCAATCAAAGACATCCCCATGGACGGTGAACATTTTGCTTACTCGCTTTTCTACACTCGGTGGGAAACCAACAAGGTTTGTTGTTCGGATTATGTCGTTTTTAATGATAATAAAGCCGCTTAGGGACCTTCCGTTGAGAATCACTTTTGTTCTTAAGTGAAAATGCAGCATTTCCTTGGTTCGTATTGTTGGTTCAAAAGCAAGAACTCTGTTCACAGAGCTTACGGCAAGCCAATTAAATTTGACTATTTTCCCGCCTACCAACATCTTGATTGTGACGCGTAGCGTTTGTAGTACAAGGCTTCACTCTCAGTGAAGGTGAACGAGAGGGGCCTGGGACTGCAACAAAAGGAAAAAGGCTGATCTGTTTTCAGTAACGTTTTCCTGAAGTCATATTAGATTTGGCCAGTGAATATTTGCCGTTTCGCGTTTTCTAGTGTGAGCGAGGTTGGCATAGTTGGTAAGATCTCTGACTCCCAACCAGAAGGCCCCGAGTTCAGTCCCCGGCCTGGTCGAGGGTTGAACTTTGGGCAGCCTTCTCTCGCCACACCGTCCGTGGACAGGGACATGAAGCAGTTGGTGTAGTCTCTCGACGTTCTACTCGGGGTACTTAAAAGAACCCACACACTTGTCGATAGGAGTAGGCTAATGCTGGTGTTGTGTACGGTCAAATCCTCCCCCACAAGAATTGTGCTGTATATCAGGACTCCATTTAAACTAGCCATGTTAAATTGGATGGCCCTGTATAAATACTGCTTACAAAAACTGCTTACCCAAAACAGTTTTATTTCTAAGCAAAGCGGCAGGTTTTTGTGACGAAAGGCCTTATGGGCCTCTCGTCACTATGTCATCGGTTTGAATGAGTGAATGAGTGAGTTGTAACCATTCCAATTGAAGCAGGCGTTCCTAGCGGTTTTTCAAACATGTGATCGTTGTCAAGGAGATCTCGCTGGCTAAGAGAACGAAGGCTCGGGTTACGAATTGGATCGGATTATTTCGGATTACGAAGTTATATCGAATTCTAATAGTCCACAACTGTATATTTAACTTTTTCTTCTGAAACCATAGTTCACTATGCTAAAACCAATACTAAAGTCGCTACTCATAAAAAAATTTGCATTTTCATTCTCTTAACTTAAATTACCGTTGTTACGCATTCTGCCTTGAGTCACATGCAGTCTTTGACTGCCTATTTTTTAGCCAAGCGGCCCTTAAGCCAAGCGACCCGCTTAGCCTAAAGTCTTTGGGGAGAACACTGCAATATGCATATACTGTGTTCATAAGCTAGAGGACCATATGAAAGTTGCACCAAATTGTAAGGTGTGTAGTCTAATGCTGTGTGATAATTTAAAAGAGAATTTCCTGTGAGCTAGCACGAAACCGTACGTTATTGTATCATAGTGCACATTTAGACGTGGGAAGCGGGAAAAACCGCAGTAAAGTCGGTCTAATGTGACCAACATCCTTCTGTCTTTCAGATAATCAAAGAGGAGCTGTTCCGTAACATGGGGCTGGCTCTGGCCGCTGTGTTTATAGTGACCTTGATCGTTATTGCCAACCTCTGGACTTGTCTCATGGTTCTGAGTTGCATAGCCTTCACGCTGGTATGTTGTGCTGACTGTGTTCGTTGTGTACATAATTAGGGTTCATTAGAATAATTATGGGCGGTGTTAAAACGGCCTTTTAACAGGATTCTCTAATTAAAAAGCAAACACTTTTACGCCTTATCGTGATTGGGTTTTCTAGACAAACTCACTTCAGGCAAGTGAAGGAAAACCTCTTGATCGCATGAGAGTCATGGAATACAGTGCCTGAAAACGTGTACGAACCCTGAAAAGACTACGGCAATACACCATTTTTCTAATGCAAATTTTTGCTAGACCCATTCCCCTGTGGGGGCCAAAAGTCATTACTTGGTCAAATTTGGGCTCATTAATGCAACATAAAACATCCCTTTTGGCCCCCACGAGGGAATGGATCTGGCGAAAATTTGCATTAGAAAAATGGTGTATTGCTGTATGGATGTGTTGTTGTTTCGTTTATCTGATCTTGTGGCTTCACAGAGCAAGACCTAATGAACATAACAGGACAAACTCACCGGTGTTCCTGTATTTGCTTTAGTAACGCCGATTTCTTGCTTTTGTTTCAGGTTAGTGTTATTGGGACTTGTCACTTCTGGGGCCTTTACATCGACACTATCAGCACAATATGTTTGGTGTTAGCGGTGGGATTAACTGTAGACTATGCCTCACACGTAGCACACACGTTCATGGTGACGCCGGGGACAAACGAAGGTGGGAAAAAGGAATATACGTTCAGTAATTCGGGTCTTTTCTAGTATTGATGGATGAAATATGTATTTGGTTTCCTTTGTTTTATTTATGCCAGGTTATTTTAGCCGAGAAAGTTTCGTCGAAGTACCGTTCTTACTGTCTGTTGATAGTGTTATTCCAGCTCTTTACTTCTCCTTCGGCTATTGCGTTTTAACTTCCATCACAACTTGATAAGCTTTGATAACTTGTATGACATAACTTGATAACGTGATAACTTCAGCGACAACGACAGTTTCTGGCTGCCAGTAACTGAAAGTATAATCTGTCCTAGGTGGACTTGCTTCCCAAGTGGAAGATCTGAAACTATCTCACTTCCCAAACGGTTTAACCAACTAATGACAAACTTAATTGTTCAGCTTTCGTAATCAATCACTTCATCCCTAAGGACTTGAAATATTTACTCAATAGTCTCAAACAAACATAAAAACATTCCAATGATAGAAGGATAACAGTTGCAAATATGGTGAATTGTAGTTACACTTTCTGTCATTCAAACTTTTCTTACAAACAAGAAAAGAATCGGAACCTGCTATAACAAACTGAAACTGTTGTTACATGTAGCATTTAGATGTGGGAGGGAAAACTGCTTTATCTGTAGTTCCCTGGATTAGGCTCACTTATTTGCGGGTGAAAATCTTACTGGAGGTTAGGGCGATTGTAGCTTTACATAGAGAACAATCACCCTAACCTCCATTGTACTTCAACCCTTTTGATTTTCGCGCCCAACACCTCTAGTGTTACCTAGTCCCGCACTTAGAATTAATTAGTATTTATTCTCACTGCATAAACTCACGCGTTTTGGTATAATAAGGCATTCGCCTGACGAGTGTAGCAATGCTACACGAAACAGCGTTGTCGCGAAAACCGACCTAAAGTTGCACATGTTTTAGTATAATTATATACGTATGTATGTATGTGTGTATCAGGCCTTGAAATCCCCAATTTTATGGGCACGGCCATTTTGGCCTCAAAATTGTTGCCAAAAAAGGGCACAAGGGCAATTGTCAAAGGGCACCAAGGCCATACCATTTTTTTGTGTATTTTAGAGGACACAAGATGGTGGTTTTAATGCAATAAGTATACATAACAGTAGCATATGTTCAAACACGCTGTTCATTAATTAGTAACAAACAAAAAATGTTCAGTTTAGGAAACAATGTTTAGTTTCGTCAATTAACTGGTAACACTTTAACAGGGGTTGGATTTGCTGAAAGAAAAAGATCCTATATATTCATAGAAAATTAGTAAATACTCTGTGTTTTAACAGCTATTTCTGAAAGGCACGGCAGCACCCAAGAGAAAAGGGGCAGGCCATTTGTGACCGTAAATCATACAAAATTCTGGGGGTATTACGGCAATGGTCAGGGGCATCCACGGCAAATGCCGCGTGGCCGTCGTAGATTTCCTGGTGTATGAATGTATTATGTATTGTGTATGCATATGTGTATGTATGTATGTAATTATGAATTTATGTATGCATGCATGTATGTATGTATGTACGTACGTACATAAGTTTGTATGAGATGTGTTTGTAAGTATGTTTATGTTTATTTCAGCATGTTTCTCTGTTCATGAATCAAAGTCATATCTTACCGTGTACTACAGATTGATAGATCTGAACCGATTTGATACACTGACGTAGTCTCGCCTCGATAGTCATTTCAACGAACCTGATTAAGACCGACATGTTTTTGCCCTGCAGAGCGCGCATTCCTCACGTTGTACAATATTGGGCCAGCGGTATGGAACGGGGGCTTCAGTACGTTCCTAGCCTTTGTGTTACTGGCCGTGTCTGATTCTTTCGTCTTCACTGTGTTCTTCAAGGTAAGAAAACGCTCCAAACTCACGCAGACTATTGTTAGCCAGGCCCAGTTCCTGATAATCTTGATTAATTTAACTCTATCTCTAATTGTAAATAAATGATTAACTATCTGTTCATAATACGTCATGAGGACATCATGATCTCATTTTCATATTTGGAATTGGGAATGAGCGTGTTTTTTTTTTGGCAATTGAAAAAAAATGGTTCTATTGATTTATTGTGCTGTCATGGAAACGAGCCGATTTACAATGACGTCTTCTCCTGGTAACGTGTTTCAAATTCTTAGTTACCGCTGATGACAATGACCACAGACTCGTTTTCACAGCGCTAGCCTCAACTTGAT
>JAOBYE010712725.1:0-11033 GCA_025403585.1 Parazoanthus swiftii
GTTCCCCCCCCCCCCCCCCCCCAGTCTGAGAAACCCTAAAAAAGCCCAGTCTGAATAGGGTTAAGATAAAATACCCACAAAAACTAATTGATTTCATAAAGGACTGATGTTCATCCGGAACTCAACCAAATGTTGTCCGTTTTGCGTTATACAAACACAATTTATTTTCTTTCATTTGAACAATTCATAAGATTTAAAGCCAAAGCGAAAAATACAAGAAACGATTTTTTTAACGTATTTTATCCAGTCCAATGTAAGTATTTGTTAGTAAGGCCAGGTACCTCGCCTAGCTACTAGCATGGAAAACATGGAAAGTCTTGGAATTTTACAAATTTGTTTTCCAGGCCTGGAAATCATGGCGTTTTGAGTTGGATCACGGAAAGTTATAGCAAATGAAAACTACCGAAGAAAGCATGGGTTAGTTAACTTAAATGAGTAAGACAAAACAGAAACTCATCAGATTTTACTTATACAGAAAGCTAGATCATCCAATGATATTAGACGTATAGGTAAATACATATCAGTATTCCCTGAAGGCTAACTATTTCTTTCTTGAAATTATTTGCTGTGCTGGAAAAATATCAGGTTGGGAATGTAGTTTTTGATATGTTGCAAAGAAACAGATGGCCAACATGGAAAACTGATAAAGGCCATGGAAAAAGTCATGGAAAAAAATCATGGAATTTCACAAGATAGCGGAAAGAGTAAGAACCCGGAACGCCAACGAAATACAAAGAGTGGGTCAAAGAGAGCAAGTAACGAAACCTTAGGGTTAATACTAAAAACTGTTGCACTAAAAAAAAATCTCATACCTCTTTTAAATTTTCAAAACTCCTCACCAGTGGCACAGTTGTCAATATTAAAACCCCAAACTTCGGAATATACTAAATTTGACCTGCTCTTTCAATTTCTGAAACTTTATACCAAGAGTTAACATCAGGATTTGAATTGACTCAAAAAGCGTGAGAAAGGTCTATAGATCGTTTTGACACAAAAAAAGTGTCCGAGAAGAAGCTGAAAATTTTAATTAAATAGCATCAAACTTTGATTGTTTCTCACATAACAGGTGAAATTATGAAATGATTGAACAGCAGGGTATTTTGTAACCGAGATATTGGCCAAATAAGTAATTAAACTATTTACTGTAATTAGAGTGCAGCGGCCAAAAACATGCTTGCAAAACAAAGCCGTTTGTTGATAACAAATGAAGTGGATTGACTTAAAGCACTTCAGTTATCAATTTCGAAAGTTTATCAGGTCGCGCTGATTATATGGATTTTCACGATATTTCCAAAAAAACATTGTTTTACGAGATAACTACATAATCGCTATGAGTAATGTTTCGAACTTTTGAAATATTACGAATCGTCAGTTTCGATGAATGAGATTTAGAAGTTTTAAAATATTTTCAGTGTGATACTTTTGCGAAAGGTATTGTTTTTGTACCATTAGAACTGAAGATGAGATAAAGTACTTTGTAAAACAATGGCTTACGCAAACTGTTACACATTTTGGGTCGGACAACACGGACGATGGTAATGGTGAGCAGGCTCAAAGATCAAAAGCTTTAGAATTCGTGTTTCACGACTGTTCATTATAACGTAGCTCCAGACAACTGAAATGACAAGTAAACAATGTATTCATGGAAGTTTAAAACTCACAACAGAAGTTTATCTTATACTTAAATTAGAAGGCAGTGAAAAAAAAAACTACTCATGCGATCGACATGCCTTCTTTCTTCCACCAGAGTATTAGATGTACGTATGCCCCAACAGGTATACTGTATCAGAATTTACGACTAAAGCTAAGTGTATTTTTATGTCGCTGTAAGATTCATTGAGAAATTCCATTGAGAGAGACGCACGTTGAAACTCATATATAATTTACATCTAGTATCTAGAAACATCCTTAATATGTGTAAACAGCACGTTTTGTGTTTTCAGCGATGTCAAACTGGACTTGCGTGATTCTATTCCGAACTACAAAATGGCGATACTTTGCAATGCGATACTTGTTTTATCAACATTGATGTGTTTGCCAGGCGTTCATCCCACAAACGGTAGGTGCGGAAAAGCTCGGAAAAAACCTTTAACAATTTTTATTCAGAAACAAACGCTCACATGCTTTGTTTTAGAAACAGTTGAACACGAAAACACTAACATCTTTCGTTTTTCTTCTATGTGTTACTTAAGAAATGGTCCATGCTTAGCGTGCATCTATCGCCGGAGTTATCGATGCACACGGGAAGTCGGGAGAGCACGAGAGAAGCGTTTGAGTGGCACGAGGCGAAGCCGAGAGCTTCTCTAGCTTCTCGAGTGCTCTCCCAACTTCTTAGTGCATTCATGACTCGATAGACGTACAGCTAAAGTATGAACCGTTTCTTTTAAAACATTGCTACTTTGGCCAAGTAAAAAACGAAACTATTAGTTTCCTGTTCCTGCCCGCCTCCTTTTTGCCTATCCGCTTCATTTTTTATTATTTACTATTTCTATTTATATCTGAAAATCTTTTAGAAAAATGTGAAATACCTTGGTGAAAAACCAGCATGTGCTGTAAGTAAACTTACAATATAAACAGTAAACCGAACTTGATACTTGAAGTGTAAATATCAGCGTAACAGATACTCCATTATGTTTGCGGAACACCAAAGTTTGCTATGAGCAAGGAAGGGTGGCGAAGCAGAAGATCACAAGGGCTTCAAGCCAAAATAGTGGCTGAGAAATACATAAATACTTAGTGATCGTTTTGGTCAAATTTAGCACATTACAACATTGTTTTGTTTTCTTAAAGTAGTGACTAGATTTTGTTACTTGCAAGACACTTCCTGTATACATGTATAAAAACTTGTGTTGCGCTAAATAGAGGTCTGAAATGAGTATTTCTAAGTTAGCAAATAATAAGAACCTCCCGCCTCATGTTTTTGGTGATTCCGTACGGAAAACTAATAGTTGTTTTACTTGGCCTTAGTAGTCTTTTTTTGTTTTATCGGCGTTTCGGCTTTACTAATTATTCATTTCCGTGTCATTCAGGGTTACAAACCGTTGTTCAACGACTGGATTGTATTCGAAAAGGAAACCTATATCTAAACTGAAGTTCGGTAGTTCTTATCCAGTTCTTGTTCGTCGACTTCAATTAATATTTATTTTTCCATTCGAAAGCCTTAAGTTTTTCCAAAGCAATGTTTTGTTTCGAGTGTTGCAATTTAACTGGACGCACGGGGCGTTGAGTGCGTCTACCGAGTTATAGATGCTTGCTCGCGCCGTACAAAAAGCGCGCGAAAAATTGCCAGCTATGTTATAACATATGTTAAGAAGTCAAATGTTAGAGTACGTTCATTGGTATGGATTCTTTCCAAGAAACCTCAAGAATAGTAACTATAGTAGTGGCCGAGTTAAATAAGAAATTGCACATGTATTATATTATTCCGCCGTTATCTTTGGACAAATAACCGTTTGACAAAATCTCAATGATAGCAAAAAACTCTTACTACACAACATATCATCTAAGTGTCAAGTTTTCAAATCTTAGACAACGCGTACGCGTCTCTGATATATATCGAAGTCATTTTAAAAAGGCAAAAAGGTTTTCTTAAATCAGGCCCCAATGGGGCTTTAGAAACTTGGGAACAAGTTTCATAAACAACTGCCCGCATGCCTACTTAAAATATTTTTTGTGTCGCAGCGGTTTGGGATAAATAATTAACAGCAACCATAGGGTTGCGAGGCCTTTTCAAATTATGCTAGCATAATTATTTTTTTCGAGCATTCTAGTGACCGCCGAGCATTCGAGCAAAATGCTAGCATTATAGTGGTATTTTTTTAGCATTTGTCCAACCAAAGTTAACATAAAGGCGGATATTCAAAAATAGCAGCAATACAAACAACTTGAACCAAGGGAGCACAATGAAAATCGGTTTTACCTGCTGTTTTCTCTCGAACAACAATCAATACATCTGACAAGCAGATAATCTTTATATTTTTATTGTGTATAATTATTCTGGTATAGTGGTTTAGTTTTACGTAGTAATTTATAATATCGCTCCAGAAACATATATTCAAAAATGAAAATGCCCAGCCTCCAGAACTGAATTTTACTCATTTTACGTCTTGGGCTTAAAAAAAATTTGGACGAGCATTTTTTAAGCATTTTAGTGGATTTTTTATGTTATCAAAAGCATTTTAGTGAGAAAATCGAGCATTAAGCATTAGCATTATAGTGAGAAAAAAGCATAATTTGCAAAGGCCTAGTTGCGAGTTCATTTTGGAAATAATTTGCACGAGTGACGTTCAAGCTGCACCGAGCCGCTTTCATCAAGAGTTGTGGTCACACGATGGTCCATACGTAGCAAGTCAGATCACACCACAATTTCTTGTTGCGCGCAATGATTTTATTTTGAATTATTTCTGAGCCAGTCAGATTGTTCCATTTGGAGCTGTGATAGCACGGAATTAGTAAGTGTGCTACTCTTAGCCAGTCAGAATCGAGAAATGTTTTCTCTTAAGTGATTAACAAGATATCTGTTTTCGCGGTAGGCAGTGCGATTAGATTTTTAATAATAATAATAATAATAATAATAATAATAATAATAATAATAACAATAAGAAGAAGAAGAAGAAATAGGTACTTAAATTGCGCATTTCTATGAAATACTCAATGCGCATTACAATATTCGAAAAAAAAACCTAAAACAAAATTAAGTTACAGAACTATAAAACATGGATCCTAAAATGTGACTACAGCGACCTAAACCTATCTTGAGCCCACATAATCCAACTAAATTACACTGTATATGCCTCCCGAAATGAAAATGTTTTCACAGCACACTTAAAAGAGTCAATGGTCTTTAGTGACCTTATTGACACTGCCGGGTAGACGGTTCCATAAAACACAGTTTTACTTCGTCCACTAGTGTGACCGAGGCCTCATTTGCTGGTGAGCCAGGGCGTAGCAGTTAGGAACGTTTTTTCTTTACAAGAAAATATATTCCACCCAGTTTTTGTTAAAATTTTATGGGTAAGTTATAAACGTTCAAAGAACTGTTGCGAATTAATCCAAATCACTCCAGGAAGTTTGTACGAATTGTTTAGAGCTTTCTAAAGTAAGGACCCGGAAATTATTTAGCATCTGTCACAGTAAGTCAGCAGAAGTTAAGGAACGCTCTGGAAATAACGTAATACTGAATATTTAGTTAAAGACAATAGTTATTACTTAACTCGGCTCTCCACAGATGTCAAACACTACATCGCAAAGAACTTTCAAAGTTGTGACTCTGTCTGTCAGTCTGTTGGCAAGGTGTGTACCGCAGAGGATCATGGGTTCGACACACCCCAGAAGGTCTTCTCCACATTCCTTCAGTTGGGAACCCAGTGTAGCTCCGGTCCAACAAGCAACTACGCGCTTCCCAGTCATCCACTAATAATGACAACGGGAAATCCTCCTGGATTATGTTCTGGTATTGATGGAGTTCCCAAGAGAATTGATTGTCACAGTGCGCCCAGTCAAGCTTTTGTCCGTAGATTATGTCCGTGCCGTGGTAAGTTATTTTGACACCAACCAAGAGGTTATTTTTTTTTCTTTCCCTAGAAGGTTAAGGCTAGTTGTTTCTAATAGTAAATGGAACATCACATACTAACGGCCACTAATGCACATGTACACTTTCAACCCCGGGGGGGTACTTCAGGGTGAAAGTGGTAGGGATGACCGTCGGGAAGCTCGAATTTCTACCCTAAAAAATACCTAGTGGAAAAAAAATTTCGCCCTAAAAAATACCCCTCGCTTTTGGAATACCCTAAAAAATACCTGAATTTATCTTCAGCGTACCGTTTTAGCTCAAATAAGCCCTAAAAAATATCAGATTTTCTTCGAGTGCGATTTTCGCTCAAAAATACCCTAAAAATACCAGTTCGCCGATTTTATACCCTAAAAAATACGACGGTCATACCTACCATCCAAATAAAGGGAGTCCCCCCCGGGCTTTCAACTACGCCAGCATGATGGACCATTACCCGATAGCTTTCGTACATCGTACACCATTGTTAAAACCATATTGGATAACTATTTGTAAACACTTGGAACAGTTTTTCCCGCAAATTTTCCTGCCGTTCTGAACGTGAAACGTAGCGCTTTCAGAAGTGATACGTCACACACTGTAGGTTTTTATGCCGAGCAAAACTCTTTCTGTTTATTCTGTAACGTTGTGTTGTGTGTTCTCACGAATTACCACATGGTCTAGTTTAAACAATGTAAACAATGACTAAATAACACAGATTGCAAGGAAACATCAAAGGCCACCAAATTATTCTTGAAAATTGGTGGCTGCACTTTTTACCAGAGTATACTTTATATTTCGCAACCTTTCTTTTCTGCCGTTTGCTGCCTGAGGAAGGCAGACCTATAAGAGCAAGACACGAACTTTTTACAGACTTAGATTTTAGGCACGAACTAAATGACAGTAAAAAATGGAGAATATTGAGATATAAGCCCAACACTGGCATGCAGTGAAGTCACTCCATAATCCTACTGCCTATAGCCTTCTTCACAGGCAAGTCTAATCGGTTTTTTTGGAAACAGCTGTAGGTTTAGGTGAATGATAGTAAATAATATATTGTAAACGACCACGGGTGATGGCAATGGGCACTTGGACCGAATAATGAAACGTAGTGGGTTAGGTGCAGAATGGTGAGAAAGATGAGAGTTGTTTATTTGTGACAGGCAACTCCCTTCACTTTTTTCCTGCCCTAAGTCCCCCACTCGCGTCTCGCTTCGCTCGTCGCCTCGCAAGGGGACTTCCATTGGCCCCTCATATCGCTGCTGTAGTGTATAATTCACTATCATTTGCCAACGTTTGCCTGCAACTGCCTAAAAATTTTCCACTTGCACCTTCGGTCGTTCGAACAGCTCATGTAGCATTCACTGTCATTTGGTTACATTTGCCTATAATTGCCTAGTAACTCCAAACTGCGGAGATGGCTGCCTAATGGGCTGTTTATATTTTTTACGCAGAAGTTAACATTTGCAAGCAAGCTAAGTTTAGAACAGCGGTGAGCGGTAGGGCTCTCAAAGGACACCGGCTGGAAACATACAAGGTTGGAGAAGATGATGTTTGTCAGCTGCGATGTGTAGCTCATGATCTGTGCACCTCGTACAATCTGGGACCTCGCAGAAATGGTTGGCACGACTGCGAAATAAGCAAGTCAGACGCCGTCCGCCATCCGAACGACTTGATCACTCAAAGTGGATTTATTTACCGTGAAATGATGGTAAGAACCAAGGGAGTCAAACTTTGTTCACAACAGACATATCGGATCCTACTTATGTTTTAGTAAAGAACTGTGATGTAAAACAATCAAGGGGAGCTACAGAAACAATCGACAAACATTTTGCGGGGAATTTTTCAGGAAGCTATAAATTGCAACTATAAAGCATTGTCATAGACCAGTAGCTGGCCTACTGTCTTATATAAAAGTTTTTCCTGTTCTGTAACTGTTATTTTTTTTTGTCACGGAACTTTATCTCTGGAAATTTGCGTAGATTTGAGCGGCATCTTTTAAAATAAGAAAATTATTTCTAGTACGCTTCCAAAACCGGTGAAAATACCGCAACTGCAGCACAGTCGCCGACACATTTAAAATTACGTAGTCAGATATTCCATATATGTAGTTCAAACTGTGTTTTCTTTAAAGGTACCAAACATCTACTGTTTTGACTTCTGTAACTGACACTGGATTCTGTATATAATGCACTTACTTTTTCTTTAACGTAGGATCTTATTCGTGATTGTTCTTACAAGGGTCTTCAGTTGATATTGTTTGAATTGTGTATGAATACGTTCAAAAAGGATGTTCCCAAGTTCATGAGCATACCAAGCTTATTGTTGATCTGTCGCCGCTGCCTCAAGGTTTACTGAACATCAAATGTAGAACTGATCCGGCTCACGATATTTGGTAGCGATTGATTTCAAACTTTATAGAAATAGACATTCCTTTTGAGTCTTTTTCTTTTCTTCCAGACTCCCTGCTCCCAATCACCTTGCCAGCAGAACCAAACATGTATGCCATTACTTGGGATTAATCGGTACAAATGTCTTTGCCCAAAAGGATGGGAAGGAGAGCACTGTTCACAAGGTTAGAAATGTCTCAAATGAGAGCGTGAAGACCAAAACGTGGGACGCCAAAGGAATCTCCCTATAGCTATCATAAAATACTATGTTTCGTCTTTTAATTCTTACACAGATATCGACGAGTGTGATACGACCGGTGGCACTTATAATTGCGATTACTACGCTTCGTGCACAAACACTGCAGGCTCATTTCGGTGTGCATGTAAACAAGGGTTTAGTGGAGACGGGAAGATTTGCTTTGGTAAATATAATCATACTTAATTCATAGCTCCAATAGTACATTGAAAATAGTTCAGATCTCGTGTAAGTAAATTCATACACAACTCATAGATCTAAATAGTAAACTCAACATTAGATCAAAGTCAACCCACAGCTCATAAATAAATAGAAAGCACAAAGACAAACAAAAAAATAAATAGGTAAAAGAATAAAATAAATAAAAGAGTAAACCAATACAAAATAGATAAATAACTTTATTTTGACCCTACTAATTTGTTCACCAAAAGTTGACTTTAAGTACATGATACACCTTAAAGATTTCAAGTCGATGATTTTTAACCCTACAATTTGACAACCCAATCGGGATAGTTGGTGTAACTCCTAAAACTTTGACGAAACAACAGGTTTGTGCCGCGACCTGCCCTACATATTTTTATTTCAGCGCAACCCCATGCATCTACGAAAAAAAGGGACCTTGTGGGGTTTTTTTATCCTCTCAGTGTGACTACTAATTGTCGAATTTACAGATGTCAATGAATGCGAACTAAATTCTGGACAACACAACTGCGATGCAAATGCTGTCTGTGTTAACACCGCTGGGTCGTTTAACTGCAGCTGCAAAGAAGGGTTTTTTGGGAATGGCAGACAGTGTAGTGGTGAGTTCTTAACTTATAGATATTAAGCTTAAAGCTAGAGGCGTACAAACTGTGCTCTGTTACGATACTCCTTTACCCCTCCTCCTTAGTAATAATAATAATAATAATAATAATAATAATAATAACATCGCCTGTCCGTTTGACACAAGAGTTTGTGCGAAGGAGAAAGAAAAGATCGAGAAATATGAAGACCTCAAGAGAGAGCTCAAACGGATTAGGAAATGCCATGAGGTCACCATTATCCCTGTTATAATCGGTGCTTTGGGAACCCTTCCCAAGGGGCCTCAGGAAGTGGTTAGAGGTGCTGGGCATTGAACGTGACTTGGAGTTGATGCAAAGAGCATGTTTGCTGGACTCAGTAAGAATACTGAGGAAAGTGCTGGACACCTGAGATATAAGAGAAGGCGTCCATAACATCCAAAGCCATGGGATGTGGCTTGATGTTTTGATGATATTTCCAACGTTAAGTGCTGTGGGTCAAGGAGATAATAATAATACTAATAATAATACTAATAATAATAATGATAATAATAACAATAATAATAATAATAATACATGTTAGAGCATCCCTAAACTCAATGTTCTTACATTATTCTTAAATATATGAAAAATATCCAAAACAATTACAAAGTTGAAAAAATAATACAATAATACTAAAAATGAAATCTGTATAAAAAACATCTAACTAGTGCGAGTTAAAAGTTCTCTTAAAAAGGAAGGTTTGCTCTTACAATACTCTTAATGCAAAACTAAGCTGAATAAATAATAATACAATAAAACTAATATTGAAATCTATGATAAAAACATGTAACTAAAAAAACGTACATAAAATTGTTTGATATTCCAAAATGGGAGAAGAAAAACTGATCGACATTTTTGAAGGTGTACTTTTTGCATGTTCCTAAAGTATGCTACGTATTCTTGTGGAAAATTCGAATACAGTCAATTTTTTCAAAACTCCCGATTCTTCAAACTAAAAGTCAGTCAGACACTGTAGTTTTATCCCCGAAACTTCAACCGTTTCTTTGCTTTCTTTCAAAAATATACATTCGATTTCTCGAACTTTGAAAAATCAGAAACTAATAACAAACAGTTTTAGCCACATACACTCCTGTTTATATTTCGAACCTGAATATGTCTTCACGCATTAATATTATACAAAGCAAGTGGCAAATCTGTCACTTATATCACAAAAAACAAATGGAATGTTTGGTGTAGAAAATGGCAGGAAATGCAGTCAAGAGTCCATGTAAAATTAACAAACGTATCATGGTTTTTATTGCTAAATTGGCTTAAAATTTAAATCTTTAAATCTACATGCACATTTTGTTTGTAACTAAAGATGGTACATATTACCTGCCTTCTTAGATCTTGTAAAACAATACCACGGTAAAAAAAAGGTGATTTGATGTCACCTTCGACTTTTTGAACTCCCGATTTTTCGAACCAAACTCCATTTCCCCAGGAGGTTCGAAAAATCGGAATTCTACTCTATGTGTACAGTCTCTAGTATCTAATGCTACGGCTTCTTCGTTTCAATATCATCATATTTCAGAAATTTTTGCTGAGAATAATAGAAATATGGTTTACAGTCTAAAACGGGAGTATATTGAAGGTAAATAATAAAATTCTTAAATATTCCAGTTATAAACAACTGCACAAGAAAGAACGTGATTGGTTTCCACTTTAACAACTCTCTTTAAATTTGAATATTTTATTAGTAAATTATTGCAGCCGCTAATTTTGCTGAATTAAACTGCGTAAACAAATACTTGTTTTACAGTAATTAGCTTTTCAATAGAAAATCTACATTGGTATATCATTTTCACTTCCAGCTCTAACGCTCAATCCAAAAGTTCCCCTTAATAGACAAAACATGGCCGCGATGTCAATTTTTTTTAAACAAACTATTATTATTATTATTATTATTATTATTATTATTATTATTATTATTATTATTAATATTATTTTGCGATTCTCTCCAGTTCTTCTGGGTCTTGTTTGCAATTGTCTTGTCTCTGCTACTTCCCGCAGCTTAG